>BDUI01000451.1:91684-108295 GCA_002335545.1 Apodemus speciosus | reverse complement strand
TTTTTTTGTTTTGTTTCGCTTTTACCTGGATTCTGGGGATAGAATTTAGATCTTCGTGGCAAGTTATTCACCCTGTGTGCTTTCTCCATAGCTGTCGTGTTAGTTTCTGAGAAATCCAGGACTTAGGATTCTATTGCCAAGGAAGATAGTGACATAACAGAGTTCAAGGAAAACATGATCTTGAACAATTAGTGAGCTCCACACAAGACTTCTCTCCCGGATTCTGCTGTGGAATGCCTTCCTCCAGAGTGATTTCTATGTAGCTAGTTACCAAGACACTAAACCAATTATTGTGAACAGCCCACTCCCAAAGAACTTGTACAGAATATTCCAAAATTGTCCTTTTGGCCTCTTAGTATCTTGGAAAATGTACTATTCTCTGCTTTATCTACTGGGAGAATGATTGTTCTTTTAAATATAACTCAAAGAACTTCTGCATGAGCTGAGACCCATTGGTTAATGGAGTATACAATTAGATAACTCTTTATATAAACTAGTGTTCCCCTACTGGCAGACAATGACCATATTTCCTACCCTCGACCTTCCATACATCTTGGCACTGGTGTGACAGTCAGCTGTGAGTCACTCATTTAAAGGAAGGACCCTCAGTGCTCTCCTGCTTCCACGTGTTATGAACTCCAGCTTGCTACCTACCTGCTATTGTTCTCCTTTGGCTGGCAAAAGCCCTTGCAACTAGAACTTCCAACCATAGTTACTGTGACCCCAGAAATCAAAGCCAAAATGTCCCAGAGGATCCAGATGGCTCTTTCATTCTCTTGTGCCAAACCTGGCATTTCTCTGAATCTAAGATTTTTCACACAGATGCTAGAAAATTATTACTCTGGCAAAGGAATCAGTGTCCTAYTCTGTAGAAGCCATGGCTGCTTATGGTTGGGATTTTGCAAAGGCTATGCCTTTGTGCTGGCTAAAGACCAACTAATAATTGTCCTAGTAGGCCAAAGCATTAATAACTCCAGATAGAACAAGCAGAGCCCTGTGTTTTCTTCGATGAGAAGATATTTCCTGATGTATTGGTGCATATTCTATTACAATAATGAAATAAGCAAGGCTGGTTCTTTAAYGAAGAAAAGAGGGTTATGTATTCCAGCTCACAGGTTTAGAGGTGGAAAGTTCACAGCATGGTGCTGGCTCTGATGAGTCCTTTCTTGACACTATCCCACCATCATGGATAGCATCACAAGGGGAACCCACGCTAGACTGAGGAGAGGCATCATTATTGTTCTCTTCTTTATATACTCTCAAGAGAAAGATCTAGAATCCCATGGAATCYACTGATTGTTATCCAAGGACACCAAGCTTCTATTAACCTCACTCCCTCAAAGTTTTCTTTCCAAAATGGCCAACATTCACAATGGTAATGTGTGCACATTAACAGGAACTTGGAAAAAACTCTGAACGCTTCTGTATTGTGTTTTCTAAAACATTTTCTATTAAAGTTTGACTTATCTCATTGTAAATGAACAGATTGACCAATATGAAAACGTTGTAAACATCTACAAGAGACATGGATGGTGTTTGCATAGCTGTGTGAGTTTATGTATCATCGTTTTTCATTCTGGAAGAGATGCATGCATTCCCAGGACAAATCATCCCCAGTGAGAAGCAAAGGTTTTCCAGTTCTGCACTCTCTGTGGAGGTTTCTGGTTGCTGTATTTGACTTGGTTTATTTAAATKTTTCCTTTGGAAGTGGAGAGGTTTGTTTTCATAATTTGAGCATAGTATCTGTCTGGAGAAAGGGTTAGTAGTGTATTTAAAAGAAACATCCTCAGAGTAGAACCTATTCTCACTACAGCCAGCAGACAACTATATAATATTTTCTAAGACCAGGAACTATAGGGAAAAAAGAATATATTGTTTTAAACAAACAAACAAACAAACAAACAAACACAATGAAACATCTGCGAAGGTTAATGTACCTTATTCTGAAAAATCCTAGCACAAAAATAAGATCAGAAGTCAGGGATGTGTCTTGAGGGAGCACCAGATGGTACCAAAGTTTTAGACTTSTTGGGTCATAGWGWCTCCATTGAAACTACTCTTCTCTGCTATCTTTATAGGACACAACCATAAACRATGTATGAAGGAACAGGATCAAATAAGTCTTTGCTTGTGGATTCCTAACATTTTAATTTTCGCATAGTTCTCATATTCATGAAATATTACTTCTTTAACTTTTAAAACATCTGGCAAGTATTATGTTTTATGCTATATCCCAACCTGCANATATATTAAGATTTTCAGATCTTTGGACCAATATCAACAAACAGTTTCTGGAATATTTCACTTGATTATTAATTTTATTTACAATATTTTTGAGGCCACATTAAATTTAAAACTCTCTGTTGGAAAATCTTCCTGACAGCTATCCTCTACAGATTCTTCCATTATTTWTAACCAACATGTTACATGGCTAGTTTGTAATTCAATACATTTTTATGGATATTTGTGATATGTTTCTTTTTTGATTCATTTGCTTTGGCTTAATGTTTACATTTGTTTCTATAATCCATGTGGAATTTATTTGGGTGTATAATGGGGATAGAGATATAATTTAATATTTTATATTCTTTAATAGTTAACAAATTGTGCCATTATCCTTATGAAATAATCTTCTGTTTCTATAAAGTTGTGGATTGGCTTCATGTGCTTGCTTCCATTTTCTGACACTGTGGTTTTTTTTCAGACCGGTTTTCTTTATTGGAATTTATATATTTGTACATTAAATATATATGGAATTTAAAAATTAATGCAGCATTGAAGAGTTTGAATTTTTCTCAAAAAATGTGAAAATAATCCTCTCTTGTGATCCAGAAGTGTGCTCCTGTTGTTAGGTATGTGTCCAAATAAAAATAAAAATTAGGTCCGTGTGGGTGTGCTTGCTACGGCACTGTTAACTGTAGCCAGTATATGGAATCTGCCTCGGTGCTCATCGGTGCATGAGTAGATGATAAAAATGCAGTGCATATCCTTTAGGAGGGCTCAATTATGGAAAAGAATTCTGTAACATTCAGTAACATGAACTAGCCTGGAGGATAGTATGGAAAGAAAAATACCATTTGTATTTATACTTATGTGGAACCACAGAGTTTGATCTCACAGACTATGATAATGTAACAGAGTTTACCAGAGGCTAGGCAGGACTTAAGAGAGATGGAAGAAAACTGGTGCAATAAATAAATAAAGACATAGCGCCAAGAGTATTAAGTCAGTGTTCTTCTGCAACAGAGCAGAGTGACATCACGTAACAAACTTAATATGAATTAGACCCATTGAGAGGAGTTTGGACACTTCCAACAATGAGTGTTTAGGGCAATAGCTAATTGGACTGGCTTGGTCATTGGAGCATCTACATTTATATGTACATTTATGATGCTTTTCATTAATATACACAATTCTTGTATTAAAATTCAAGTCAGATGAGTGGGAGAGGTAAGCATGACTTCTCAAAATGAATTTGTGTTCTCCATTTTCTACACAGTGAAGAAGCAGAGCCAGCCGCAGGCAATGCTAAGAAGTAGGATGGGCCCTCCTTATGCTTATGGTTTTTTGGGGGGAGCATCTGTTGATTATAGCATGATTATCCTGAACTTTAGTGTTAATAGCCACGTATAAGTGAGTAGATATCATGCATGTCCTTTTGGGTCTCGGTTACCTCATTCAGGATGATATTTTCTAGTTCTATTGATTTGCCTGCAAATTTCATTGTGTTTTTGTTTTTAATGGTTGTATAGTATTCTATTCTGTAGATGAACCTCGTTTTTTTTTTTTTTCATCCATTCTCCAGTTTAGGGACATCTAGGATGTTTCCAGTTTATGACTATTGTGATTAAAGCTTTTGGTTTTTGTTTTTGTTTTTAGGTTTTTTTTTTTCAAGACAGGGTTTCTCTGTGTAGCCCTGGCTGTCCTGGAACTCACTCTGTAGACCAGGCTGGCCTGGAACTCAGAAATCTGCCTGCCTCTGCCTCCCAAGTGCTGGGATTAAAGGCGTGCGCCGCTGCCGCCGCTGCCGCCGCTGCCGCCGCCGCCACCACCACCACCCGGCTAAGCTTTAGGTTTTTGATCTTTGAGATTTTTACCTTAACCATTTTTTATTAATGAAGTCACCTACATTTATTTATTTTTATTATGCTCTTCCTTTTTATTGAAAACAGAAAATTTCTCACACAATGCATCCTAATTATGATTCTCCCATGTTGTTGCTCAGAGTTCCTCCCTAAGTGCCACTCCCTTTCTTTCTCTCAGAAAACAAATAAGCTTCTAAGGATTAATAATCAAATAAGACAAAATAAAATGTAGTAAGAGAAAGCAAAAACTATCATACCAGAGCTGGACAAGACAAAGAAAAATGAGAAAAGAACATAAGGGATGATACAAGAATCAAAGACCCACTCATTTGCGCACTCAGGAATCCAATTAAAATACAAAAATTGCAATCTGTGAGAAACACACACATACACACACACACACACAAAGAGAGAGAGAGAGAGAGAGAGAGAGAGAGAGAGAGAGAGAGAGAGAGAGGACAATTGCAGGCCTTCTGCATGCTCCTCTCCAGTCCAGTCTCTGTGAGTTCATGTGAGCTTTGATCATATTGTTTTAGAGCAATGGTTCTCATCATGTGGTTCACTATCCCTTTTGGGGAAGAATAACCTTTCACAGTGGTCACATGTTGGATATTCTAGATAACAGATATTTATGTTATAATCATAACAGTATTAAAATTGCAGTTATGCAGTAGTACCAAAAATAATTTTATGTTTGGGGGTCACCATAACACGAGAAAATGTACTAAAGAGTCACAACACTAGAAAAGTTGAGAAGCACTGATTTTTAGGGTCTCGCTAACTTATTGTTCCCTCTGGCTCTTATACCCTTTCTGCCTCCTCTTCCTCTAGGTTTACTGATTTCTATGGAGATAATTTTGATGGCAGCCTCTGTGTGAGACTGAGTGAATGCTTAGGTACTTATCTGAGTACTGAGAATGTCATTTTATTGTTCTTCATTTTTAAAGAACAGAAGAATATCTTTTACAATAGGTCCCTGGGCTATCTAGTGTCTGGTATTTGTTCACTCAAGCAGTGTTGTGCACAAGCTCCATCTTGCATAGTAGGCTTTAAGTTAAGCCAGATTTTGGTTTGTTACTCTTACAACATTGTGCCACCATTTCACTACCATATCTATTAGGCACAACACCAATAATGGTCAAAGGGTTTGTGGCTGTGTTTGTTGTTCTTTTCCTAGCAGCATGCAAAATACCGTCCTATACCTAAGATGCTAGTAGATAGGAGGGAAGAGTCTATATAGTCACCAGATTGACTTCATGTTCAATGAGTTGAGTTGTCTTTAGCAATAGGACTTTGCTGACAGTGGTGTAGAGAAAAATATAGCCATGGTAAAAGCTTGTGTTCTTTGCAGATTCCCATGTGGACCACTTGAACATCTCAGTAATATATAATTGACTTTGAACACTGGAAGCTTCCTTTGGTGAGGAGAGGTATTCTATTAGAAATAAGTCTCCTTTGTTATTTAGTGATTTCATTAATATGTGCAATTGCCTTTATATGTGTATATTTTCTATCTACCTATCATCTGTCTACCATCTATTTCTCTATCATCTAATACATCTTTCTGTCATCTATAAGTTATCCATCTATCACACATTTGTAGCTTTTGTCTATCAATCATCTTTTATTTATCCCCTTACTTTTGTATTTGTGATTGATTAATCTATCTTTTAGCCATCTAATTATCGCCTATCCTTCTATCCATAATCTATTTTCATCTGTTTCTCTGTCTACTTCTTATTTCCTTTTGAATTGCTCTAGCTATCATTTGCAATGGGAAAAGACATTTTCTAAAAATAAGCAGTCTTATTTTTAAGACTGTAATCATTATGTCTTCCGTCCCCCAGTGTCTTATTCTAAAAGCACAAAGACACCGTGGAATTCAGACAGAATGGCATGTAACAAAACCCCACACTCAATACTCAGGTACAGCCACCTCAGCAGAAGGAGATTAAATTATCCTTGGCTGCCAGTAAAATCACCTAGTCTTCATATTAAGTGTAAATCTAGCTTTTGTGGAAGTCCTGTCTTCTTTGCTAACCCACTTTCATTTCAAGATTGAACAAACCACAGGAAGATGGCGCCCTGTGGGGTGGTGATATTCGCATAGCCTCAGTCCAGTTAGCTCCCTCCACATGTGTTCACAATAACAGAAGCTTGTGATAGAGAAAGCTTCGAAGCATGGGTGAGGGCTGAGTTTATGACCACAAATTCTTCCTGTTATTTTTTGATGGTATTTTCATGTTTGTATGGCTGTCTTCTTTTGGTTTTGTAGGAAGATTACTTTCTTCCTGATTCTAGGGTGTAGTTTCCTTCCTTGTGTTGGAGTTTTCCATCTATTATCCTTTGTAGGGCTGGATTTGTGGAAAGATATTGTGTAAGTTTTGGTTTGTCATGGAATATTTGGTTTCTCTATCTATGGCAATTGAGAGTTCTGCTGGATATAGTAGCCTGGGCTGGCRTTTGTATTCTCTTAGAGTCTGTATGACATCTGCCCAAGATTAAGCTTTCATAGTTTCTCGTGAAATATCTGTTGTAATTCTGATAGGTTGGCCTTTATATATTACTTGACCCTTTTCCCTTACTGCTTTTAATATTCTTTCTTTGTTTTGTGCATCTGATATTTTGACTATTATGTGATGGGAGGAACTTCTTTTCTGGTTCAATATATTTGGAGTTCTGTAGGCTTCTTGCATGTTTTTGGTCATCTTTTTCTTTAGGTTAGGGAAGTTTTCTTCTATAATTTTGTTGAAGATATTTACTGGCCCTTTAAGCTGGGAATCTTGACTCTCTTCTATACCTATTATACTGAAGTTTGGTCTTCTCATTGTGTCCTAGATTTCCTAGATGTTTTGAGATAGAAGTTCTTTGCACTTTTTTTGTTTTATTTTCTAAATTCTTTGTTTACATTCCAAATGATTTTCCCTTTCCCCGTTCCCCCTCCCCATAAGTCCCATAAGCCCTCTTCCCTCCACCAGTTCCCCAATTAACTCCCTCCCCCTTATCTGTCCAGGCAATCACCTACAATGCTGCATCAAGCCTTTCCAGGACCAGGGCCCTCTCCTTCCTTCTTCTTGGGAATGATTTGATATGTGAGTTGTGTCTTGGGTATTCAGAGCTTCTGGGCTAATATCCACTTATCAGTGACTGCATTCCATGTGTGTTCTTTTGTGAATGAGTTACCTCACTTAGGAKGATATTTTCCAGTTCCAACCATTTGCCTAAGAATTTCATTAATTCACTGTTTTTAATTGCTGAGTAGTATCCCATTGTGTAAATATACCACATTTTCTGTATCCATTCCTCCACTGAGGAACATCTGGGTTAGTTCTTTGCATTTTGCATGTTCTTTGACAGTTGTGTCAACATTTTCTATGGTATTTTCTGCACCTGAAATTCTCTCTTCTATCTTTTGTGTTCTGTTGGTGATGCTTGCGTCTATGACTCCTCATCTCTTTCCTAGATTTTCTATTTTCAGCAGTGTCTCCCTTTGTGATATCTTTATTGTTCCTAGTTMCAGACCTTGGTGTTTCCCACAGTCACTCTTCTAGGGTGGAGCTTTTAGACTGAGGTGAAGTCTATTGTTCTTCCAGATCTGCAGCTTCCTGCACTAAGCCAGCCACCCACTGAACAGTGGAGTCAGCCCCACTGAGCAGAGGAGTCAGCCACTGGCTGAGCAGCCAAACCAGTTTTCCTGAGCAGACCCCGGCATTTTGGGGGAAGTGTTTTTCCCCACCTTTAAATTCAGTCAGCCATTAAAATTCTTGATTAAAAGCTTTGATTAGCACTGTTTGCTTCATCTCACTCTTTTCTTGGTGTTCTTGCCATCCATCCCTAGCTCCCTTTCCAGGCAACCCACTTGACATAGCTGCGGGAAGCTACAGGTGGCACTCGTACGTGAGACTGGACATGGGGAGATCATCTGAGGGACACTCTCTTGGAAGAACTCCTCAGAAAATGGAAGAAGATGTATACTGCACGGTGAGCAGTATACAGCACTAAATACTAGTGCTAGTCTTAAATGTCATCTTTTTAAAGCCTCTGTTGAAGGTGCAGAGGAATATAGGCTAAGTTGGGACAGCATCAACCGAATGCTGATCTCACTTAGGGATTGACAGTGGAAAATGGGACAGGAAATTTCTAAACAGGCATGTGTCTGTAGCCTTCAAGAGCTGCTTCAGGAGAGAGGGGTCGGGTTTGAAGAACAATGGTTAGAAGACCTTTTAGATCAGATAGATTCTTGTTGCCCATGGTTTTGAGAAGAGCTTTAGATAAGGGAACCTGGGAAAAATTGGAGAAGCTCTAAGAACCACCCAGGCAGATAATACTACCCTCTGCCTCTGGATGCTTATAAAAGATGCTATTGATGAAGAAACCTCGAAGGTGTCAGACAGTACCCAGGAAGAACTTGAAGAATCTCAGGAAAAATACCTGCCAGAGAGGACTTTCTCAGAAAAGGGTCCTCTCAAACCTAAATTAGAAAGATATAGAGATACTACTGATGATCTAACATTAGAGGAGTAAGTTCATTCAGATGAAGGAGCTGCCAAATATTACGGTGAGAATTGGCCTCTTTGCATACCTCCTGCTCTGCCTATGGCCTCTACTACACAAGATGATACCCAGATGGATTAACAACTACATAAATTGGAGTTTGAAATTAAATTGCAGCAGTTGTCTAATGAGCTACAGGAGCTAAGGGTATCAAGTGCAGGAACGAGCAGCGATTCTGAGATGCACCAATCAGCACTAAAAAGAGCCATGAGTCAGGTTAGAGGGAAAGGGCAGGATACATCTCACTTACTGGCCTTCCCTATTGTTGAGATAATGGACCAGCAGAACAATAGAGCTAGGCAATATCAGACCTTGGCGTTCAAAGCTATAAAAGCAGCTGTGGTACAGTATGGCCCTATGGCTCCTTTTACACACACTTTGTTGGATACTGTGATGGAATCAAATTTAACCCCCCAAGGTTGGAAGACTCTGTGTAAGGCTCCTTTGTCAGGAGGAGATTTCTTACTTTGGAGTTCTGAATGGCGTGAAGCTAGTAAAAGAACTGCTGTGATGAATACTCAGGCAGGTAATCGAGACTGGGATGCTAACATGCTTTTAGAAGGTCAATATGAAGGCAATGCTAATCCAAACGGGTTTCCTGTTTGAGTGTATGCAGAGGTTGCCATGCTGCCTGCCACTCATGGAATCAATAACCAACTAAAGGGGATCTCAGTGGAAATTTAGGCAACATTAGACAGACTCCTGATGAACTTATTCAGGATTTTGTGGATAGGCTATTAAAAGCAGCAAGTACGATTTTTGGAGATTCTCAAGCAGGAAATCCTTTTGTTACACAGTTGGCTTATGAGAATGATAACGCAGCCTGTTGTGCCACTATTTGAGCTTACAAGGCACAGACTTAGCTGGGTATTATTCACCTTTGTGCAGAGATTGGACCTTTTTAAAATCAGGGTCTAAACATGGCAGCAGCTTTGCAAGGAACCACTGTGCAAGCAGTACTTTCACAGAAACGAGGGAATAAAGCATGTTTTAAATGTGGAGGTTTGGGTCATTTTAGAAAAGATTGTCCGAGGAAGAGAGGCACTGTAAGTGGGCAATCAAGTTACGCCCCAGGAGTTTTTACCTGATTCAGGAAGGGTAACCACTAGGCCAGGGAATGTAAATCTCAGACAGATATTTAGGTCCGTTCTATGTCGGGAAACAATCATAGGGGCCAGCCTCAGGCCTGCAGATGCGCACAGCAAATAGCTTATGGGGCTATGAAGCTGCTGCTTGGCCAGGGAAATTAGTTTTTGAACTCATCAGGGCAAACCCAGGAAGCACAGGATTGGACCTCTCTTCCACTGCCCACTTGGTATTAAGCCCAGAAATGGGAGTTCAGATACTGCCTACAGGAATTTTTGCCACCTTGCCTGCAGAAACTTGGGACTGCTTCTAGGACAAAGTAGTACCATGGTAAATGGACTGCAAATTTATGCAGGTCTCATAGATAATGATTATGAGGGAGAAATTAAAATTATGGGTGCTTCCCCTCATGGTATTATACCTGTACCTGCTGACCAAAGAATTGCTCAACTTATCTTAGCTCCCTTGCATCTGCTACCTTCCACATTAGTTAAGAATGAGAGAGGACAGAGTGACTTTGGTTCCTCTGATGTGAACTGGGTTCAATCTATTACTAGTAAGAGACCTAACCTTAAATTAATAATTGAGGGGAAAAGCTTTGAAGGATTAATAGACACTGGAGCTGATGTATCAAGTATTAGAGGACAAGATTGGCCTTCAATTTTGCCCTTGCTAGATATGCTCACTCACCTCTAAGGGATTGGTTACGGCAATAACCCAAAGCAAAGCTCTAAACTTCTAACCTGGAGAGATGAGGAAGGCAATTCAGGAAAAAATCAGTCTTATATTATGCCAATTTTGCTTATTACCCTTTGGCGAAGGGATCTCTTCTCACAGATGTGTCTTATAATATGTAGTTCTAATGAGGTAGTGGCTAAACAGATGCTAGAACAAGGATTTTTGCCTGGTCAGGGGCTAGGTAAAGAAGGACAAGGCATTAAGAAGTTTGAAAGTCCTAAGCCTCACTCTGACTCTAGAGGTTTGGGGCATTTTCTGTAACAGCCACTATCTTGCCAGCATCCCATGCTGATAAAATTCAATGGCTTAATAATATTCCATTGTGGGTTGATCAGTGGTCTTTATCTAAAGAAAAAAATAGAAGCTGCATATTTGCTAGTGCAGGAGCAACTGGAGGCAGGGCATCTAAGAGAATCTCAGTCACCATGGAATACTCTGATATTTTTTATCAAGAAAACTCCAGTAAATGGATGTTGTTACAAAATCTAAGAAAGGTTATTGAAACCATGGTACCTATGGGAGCTTTACAACTTGGGCTTCCATCTCCAGTGGTTATTCCTAAAGGATATTATAAAATAAAATAGTGTTAGATGTGAAAGGTTGTTTCTTTATTCTTCCTTTGCACTCCGAGGATTGCAGAAGATTTGCTTTCAGTGTTCCTTCTATTAACTTCATGGAACCTATGAGAAGATATCAATGGACAGTTCTTCCTTAGGGCATGGCTAATAGTCCTACCTTATGTCAAAAGTTTGTGGCACAAGCCATTCAGCCTGTAAGGCAGCAATGGCCAAAGATATACATTACTCATTACACAGATGATGTCTTGATAGCAGAAAAAGATCCCCAGGACTTGCTTTCATATTATAGAGAGTTACAACAGGCTTTAGCTGATAAAGGACTACAAATAGCTCCAGAAAAGGTGCAAACTCGGGATCCTTATACTTATTTGGGCTTTAGACTTACAGATGGAGCCATTTTTTCACAGAAGATAATTATTCACAGGGACAGTTTAAAAACTTCAAATGATTTTCAAAAATTGTTAGGTGATATCAGTTGGCTTCACCCCTAATTAAAGCTTACTACAGGAGAATTAAAGCCTTTATTTGATATTCTTGAAGGGAGTGCTGATCTTACCTCCCTAGATCTTTAACCTCAGAAGGATTGCTGGCCTTACAACAAGTTGAAAGAGCTATTGAAAAACAATTTGTTACTTATATAGATTATTCAGTGCCTTTATATCTGTTGTTTTTTTAATTTATTTTTTTATTAGATATTTGCTTTATTTAAATTTCAAATGGAATTCCCTTTCCAAGTTACCCCTTGAAAATCCCCTATGCCACCCCCCTTCCCCTGCTAGTCCCCCCCCCCAATTTCCTGACTTGCATTCCTCTATTCTGGGGAATTGAGCCTTCACAGCATCCATGGTCTCTCCTCTCATTGATGTCTGAAATGGCCATCTTCTGCTACATTTATAGCTGGAACTACAGGATTATTGTGACCAAAGTCTCCTTTATATGGATACATTCAAGGGTATCTCCTAAATGTAATATCCTACCATATTAGGACGTAGTAGCCCAGATGATTATACTTGGAAAGAAGCAGGTGCTGAGTTACTTTGGCAAAGAAACAGATATCATTATTTGATCTTTTAGTGTAGATCAAGATATTTGGCTGAAGCAGCATAGTACGGCTTCCTTGCTTGCTCAAATAGAATTTAAAGGAACTATAGATAATCATTATCCTCAATAGGTTGATAAAATTTTTAAATGTACATAAGCTTATATTTTCTAATATGATATCTTACAGCCTCTGCATAATGCTCTTTTGATTTTTACTAATGATTCCTCTAAAGCTCAACAGGTAGTCACAGAGACTCTTGGGCTTTTAGTTCAGTTAGCAGAACTGACAACAGTACTAAATGTTTTTCAATCTGTAGATAATACTTTTAATCTTTTTACTGATAGTTTGTATGTGACCAAACCCATTCCTCTGTTGGAAATTTATAGTACATATAATCTTAATATACCAGCAGGATCTTTGTTTTCATATTCTTGCTTGAAAAAAATCCTTTTTATATTGATCATATATGAGCTCATCCAGTCTTCCTGGATCTTTAGTTGCAGGCAATGATTGCATTGACAGAGCTCTAATAGGAAAGGCCTTAGTTTTAGATCCTGTTGCGTTGGCTAGAAATGATCATAATAAATTTCAGCAGGCTTTCACTTTTGAGCACAGAGGTGAGATTTCCACCTTCTCTCTGGAGGGGACCCAGGTAGGAGCACACAGGGCCTAAGATCAGTGGAGCAGCTGGGACAGAAGTCTTCCCGCCACCATTTGTACCAGGAGACTCAACAGCCTTCTGTGCATAGCCTGCCAGGAGGGAGTGGTCTCTCAGCAGGCTTTCACTTTTGAGCACAGAAGTGAGATCTCCACTTTCTCTCTGGAGGGGACCCAGCTAGGAGCACACAGGACCTAAGACCAGTGGAGCTACTGGGACTGAAGTCTTCCCGCCCACCGCCATTTGCACTGGGGAGCCAGGAAACTCCACAGTGTTCTGTGTATAGCCAGCCAGGAGAGAGATATCTCCTAGCAGTGCTTTTTCTTTTGAGCTCAGAAGAGTAAGGACACAGGCTTACAGGCCCACAGGAGGAACAAACTCCAGCCAGAGACAACAATACCAACTAGCACCAGATGGCAAAAGGCAAACACAAGAACCCTACCAACAGAAACCAAGACTACATGGCAGCATCAGAACCCAGTTCTCCCACCACAGCAAGTCCCGGATACCCCAACACACCAGAAAAGCAAGAGTTGGATTTAAAATTGTATCTCATGATGCTGATATAAGGCTTCAAGAAAGGCTTAAGTAACTCCCTTAAAGAAATACAGGAGAACATAGGTCAACAGGTAAACATCCTTAAAGAGGAAACACAAAAAATCCCTTAAAGAAATACAGGAGATCATGGGTCAACAGGCAGAAGTCCTTAAAGAAGAAACATAAAAATCCCTTAAAGAATTACAGGAAAACAAACAATCAAGTGAAAGAACTAAACAAAACCATCCAGGATCTAAAAGCAGAAGTAGAAACAATAAAGAAAGTGAGACATCTCTGGAGATAGCAAACAATGGACAGAATTCAGGAATCATAGATGCAAACATCAACAACAGAATACAAGAGATAGAAGAAAAACCTCAGGTGCTGAAGATACCATAGAAAACACTGACTCAAAAGTCAGAAAATGCAAAATGCATAAAGCTGGTAACTCAAAAAATCCAGGAACTCCAGGACACAATGAGAAAACCAAACCTAAGGATTATAGGTAGAGACGAGAGCAAGGATTTACATCTTAAAGACCCAGTAAATATCTTCAACAAAATTATAGAAGAAAACTTCCCTAACCTAGAGTTATTCATCATTATGAAGGAATGCATTGAGTGCATATTTGTAGGTCCTTTGTGGCTTTGGCCTGAATGGGATTAAGGTGTGGTATGAAGGCCTGCAGCCAGAGACAGACAACTAAGGAACTATATAATTCTTCTCTACCTTAGACAGGAGCATGTACCTAAAGGGTGTGTTTGTTCATAATAAATGCTAAATGGCCTTATTTGTGCAAATAAACACAAACAAGCTGCACATGATTTCCCGGAATGGGTAGGAGATCTTTGATCTAAGACAGGAGGGGCCACCAGCCACTGTAATTCACAGACAGGACTATGTAGCATAACTAAATCTTTTGCCCCAGTCCAGCTAATTTTTAATAAATTAGAGGGAATTGTGTCCCCCTACCGACCCCTTGAACGGGAAATTCAGACCTCAGTGTTTGCCATAGCTACCGACCTATGGTGGAGCTTTCAGACCTAGGTGAAATCTATTATTCTTCCAGATCTGCAGCTTCCTCTACTGAGTGGACAACTCACTGAGTAGTGGAGCCAGCTGACTGCTGAGCAGCTGAACCAGTTTTCCTAAACAGACCATGGCATTTTGCGGTAAGGGTTTTTCCCCACCTTTAAATGCAAAGTCAGCCATTAAAATTCTTGATTAAAGGCTTGATCAGCACTGTTGTCTTGGTCTCACTCTTTTCTTGGTGTTCTTTGCATCCRTCCCCAGCTCCCTTTCCAGGTAACCTGGGAGACCAGCTATATCCTGGCAGTATTTGGGTATGGAGCACTGTGGCAGCAGTCATTACCTTAACCATTTTGACAGGTATAAGGTGGAATGTCAGAGTCATGTTGACTTTCATTTCCCTCATGACTAAGGATATTGAACATTTCTTTGGTGCTTCTTGGCCATTCAAGATTCCTCTGCTGAGAAATCTTTGCTTAGCTCTGCACTTATTTTTATTTAGGTTATTTGGCTTGTTGGTGTCTAATTTCTTGAGTTCATTATATATTTTGGATATTAACCCTCTGTCAGATGTAGTGTTGGTGAAGATATTTTCCCATTCTGTACACTGCTATTCTTTCCTATTGACTGTAACCGTAGCCTCACAAAAGCTCTTCAGTTTCATGAGGACCTATTTATTAATTACTGATCTCAATTCCTAAGCTATTGGTGTTCAGTTCAGGAATTTGTCTCCTGTGCCAATCAATTAACTTTCTCTTCTATTATGTTTAGTGTATACAGTTTTATGTTGGGTTCATTAAATTACTTAGACTTGAGTTTTATTCAGGGTGATCCTTATGGATCTATTTGCATTCTTTTACATGCACACATCTGGTTAGTCCATGTGGTGACTCTCACTCAGAAACAAAACAGCCACTGGAGGTGGATGTTGAGAGAGAACTGGGTAGGAGAAGGGATGAGGAGAGAAATAGATATGAAGATCAGGTGTTGGGAGAGAAGCAATGTGAGAGGCTGGGAATAAGAATGGAAATTGAAACCTGGGAATAGATGGAGACCTAGGATAGGGGAGACTATGGAGAGTCTATTAGGAAGGGTGATCCTAGCTGAGATTTCCAGCAGTGGTGGATATAAAGTCTGAAGTCGCCACCTTCTGTAGCAAGGCAGGACTTCCAGTAGAGAGAGGGGGACATTACCCCACCCACAAAACTTTCAATCCAAAATTTGTCCTGCCTATAAGATGCACAATGATAACAATGGAGTTGAGGGAATAGCCAACCAATGACTGCCTCAAATAGAGACCCACCTCATGGGAGAAAGCCATCTCTTAACACTATTAATAATATTCTGCCATGGTTGTAGATAGGAACAACATAACTGTCTCCTGAGGAACTTCATGCATCAGCAGATGGAAACAGCTGCAGAGACCCACTCCCAAATATTGGGCAGAGGTCAGGGAGTCTTGTGGAAGAGCTGGAGGGGTCAAGTATACCACAAGAAGACCTATAAAGTCAACAAACCTGGTCTCATGGAGGCTCACAGAGACTGAATCACCAACCAAAGACAATGCAGGGGCTGGATATAGGCCCCCTACACATTTGCTGTAGACGTGCAGCTTGGTCTTCATGTGGGTTGACTAACAATTGGAGCTGGAGCTTTCTCCCACTCTATTGCCTGACTCTGGATATCCTTCCCTTACCTGGACTGCCTCATTGGGTCTCAGTGGGAGAGGAGGTGTTTAGTTCTGCTGGAATTAGTTGTCCCAGGGTGGGGTGGGACACAAGGGAGCCTTCCCTTCCTCTGAGAAGGAGGGAAGGAGGGAATGAGGTGAAGGATTCGTAAGGGTGGGACGGGGAGGAGATGAAGAGGAGGGTTTGCAATTGGGACATAAAGTGAATCAATTAATTAATGGAGTTAAAAGTAGCAGATGTTCACTTGCAAGGTATGTCATTGTGTTTCCCTAAACATGATCATAAGAAAAATAGGTTGAGGATAAGTAAAGCAGAGAAGGGAGGGAGCATGTGGGTGAGCTGGGGTACCAGTTCCTGAGTACTCACTAGCACCAGCTTCTACTTTAGGGGATGTGTTTTCAAATAACTATAGGAAAGTAAAAGAAATTATCTTTCACTTGACACTGCAAGTGCCTAATAGCTTGGTGTGACCTTTCTCAAGCCCACTTTATAGAACGCAGATTCACCATAGGAGGACAAGGGACAAAAGGGCTCTAATGCAGACACAAGAATTTAGACAAACAACAGTAACAATAAAGCACCGTCTCACACACACACACACACACACACACACACA
>BDUI01000450.1:298299-310008 GCA_002335545.1 Apodemus speciosus | reverse complement strand
TCATAAAATGTTTCTATCCCATATTTCAATTAATTTAGCAATGCTTTACATGTCTACCACTTTACTCCTTAATTTTCCATGAAAATTGTCAATTTTAACATGTTTATCTGAAATATTTTCCATGTAAATCTTTAATTTTGTCAGAAAGTGTTTTTACTTCCCTTTACTTCCCTTTTCAATAAATAAATAAATAAATAAATAAATAAATAAATAAATAAATAGATGAAATGGCCAAGAATACTTAAAGAGATGTTCAACATCCTTAGCCTTCAGGGAAATGTGAACTATAACTACTTTTAGATTTTATCTTACCCCAATCACAATGGTCAAGATCAATAAAACAAATGATAGCACATGCTGTCAAGAAAAAGGCATTGCTGGTGAGAATGTACAGGTACTATGTAAATGTAAACTGTACAGGTACTATGGAAATCAGCATGGTGCTTCCTAAGGAAGCTGGGAAGGAATCTCCCTCAAGATCCAGCTATACTACTCTTGGGCACACATCCAAAGCATCCACCCCCCACTACAGAGACACTTGCTCATCCATTTTCGTTGATGCTCTATTCATAATAGCCAGAAATTGGAAACAGCCTAGATGTCTGTCAGCTGACAAATGGACAATGAAACTGTATTACATTTATATAACAGATTATTATTCAGCTGTTAAAAATGAAATTATGAATTTTGTAGGTAAATTGATGGAAACAGAAAAAAAAAAAAACCACCCTGAATGAGGTAATTCAGACCCCAAAAGACAAATACTGTATATTTTCTCTTATATGTGAATGTTATCTTTTAAGCTTTCAAAATTTGTGTCATTCCAAATAGTTCCTAGTAAGGTACTAGTGGGGAGGAAAGAATCTCCCAAGGAAGTGGAAATAGAGCACAGTTATGGAGGAAAAAAATGGGGAAACTAGAGTAAGAGAATTAAATAGGGAGGAGATTGAAGAAAAGGGTAAAGGAATATCGGGAAGGACAACTAGTAAGAAAAGCCATTTGTAAAACTCTATGGGTACCTATTACAACAGAAATTTTTAAAAACATATACATGTATGAAAGAAATATAAATGGATTCATCAAATAAGGGGAGACTATGCCCCAACTAAGCACTCTATTAAACCAAGTAAAACCTCCAGTGCCAAGAACGGATTGCATCTGTTAAGTCATTGGCCAAGGGGGCTCCATGGAAAGCCCTAAACATCACAGGCTAATGCCAGTTGCTCTCTAGAACATGACAGTAAGGCATTTTTACTGAAGACAATGCTTACCTATGTTATCAAACACTGAGAAGCTGAGCTGGTGCCTAACTAGAAACTTCACCCCAATTAACTAGCATTCATGATTCTGGAAGGTTCTTTACATACAACTAAAGGAAAAAGGTGATCATCAATATTACCCAGCTACAAATCCTGTGACCTACAACAGTAACCTGCAAGACATATTGATATTATAGTGGTATAGATGTTATGGGAGAAATCAATTGCTTTTGATTGGATTTAAGGCCAACTTCATGTGACACTGCTTAAGTGGCCAAGAGCTTTAGATTAAATAGGTCATGGGCCCTAGAGAAAAGTCTACTAATCAATCTGATAAAGGAACACAGCAATTAAATGACTTGTAATGGGATACTGCTATATTCATAAATTAGTGCTTCACTCAGCCCTCATCAGAGAAGCTTCTGCTTACAGTAGATGGAAACACAAAAACCTACAATTGAACAATGTGCAGAGAGTCAGACACTTTGGCACACTCAGTCCTAAATGGGATGTCTTCAACAACCCCTCCACTACCAACACTCAGATATCTATGTGGAAGGGGAGGCAGAAAGACTGTAAGAGCCAGCAGTAATGGATGACTCCAAGGAAAAAGGTCTCCTAGAAGCAACAAAGATTAATGTACATATGAATTCAGAAACTGTGGCAACACACAAAGATCTGTACAGGATCGATACAAATGAGGCCCCAACACTGAGAGGGAGATGTGGACAAGGGTTCCTATTCTTAACCAAGAAGCTATCTGTAACTGGTATCAGCAAATATGAAAATTCAGTTCACAGGAAGTACATATTCTGATTCCTCCAAACCTCTGGTTTTACTAAGTTTCTTAGAATAACAATGCTATAAACATAATCCTGGCAGGTCATGGGGGAAAGGTAGTTTTCAATTCTTTTGCCTGTTTCTCTGTTGTATTATTACCTAATCTCAGTGATCTACATGCAAATGTACACGTTTAGAGAGGTCATGTTGGCTGGGGATATAGACTGTGGTAGAGTGCTTGCTTCACATGAACCAAGCTTTAAGTTCAATCCTCCATACTGACACACACATACACACAAACACACACCCCACCAAGAGGAAATGAGTGGGCTTAGAATGTATATTAACTGAAGTCATACCATCTTGGAAAGAAAAACAACCACCCACATGTTCTCCCTCATATGCAGAACATAGCCAGTAATATTTATATATGTATATAAATATGCGTATTTGTGTATAGTATAGCATGTATGAAAGAAAAAAAGAAATGGTAAATAGTAAGCACTAAAGAAGGTCTAAATTCAGGTAGTGGACATAAGTTATGGATGAGGTTATGAAGCTAATTGTTTTTTTTAGTTTTAACTTGGCCATGGGCTTTTGGTGATAAGTATATAAAAACATATTCAATAGTGAAAGTATAAAATGTAATGTGGATTAATTGTACAGAAGTTCAGTGATATGTATAAACTTTAGATTTGGTGAATTCTGGTCCATGATGGTTTTTATTTGCAAGCTTATCATAATAAAGTTTATTAAAAAGTAGGTTTTTTTTTTCATAAAGAGGTCATACTTTATCTCCTGGTAGAATTTACTCAAAATGCTTACTTTTATAGCATTACTTAATTGTTCAAAATTACAGCCTGCTATCTTCAGTGCTTCATCAATTTCTTCTGTCTCCTAGGAAGAGAAGGAACCATATACAAATATGAAACACAAAAATAGATGCTTAGATACATTTTAGTTGCACAAACTTGAGCTATTATTTGGTTACAAATGCAACAAATATCTACCACAGAAGTAAAAAAGCAAGAAACAATAAAAATATTTCTTTTTTTAAAAAAATATTTTTTTATTTATTTTATGTATATGAGTACACTGTAGCTGTACAGATGGTTGTGAGCCATCATGTGGTTGCTGGGATTTGAACTCAGGGCCTTCAGAAGAGCATTTAGTGCTCTTACCTGCTGCGCCATCTCACCAGCCCTAAATATACTTCTAATCACACCTATTTAGAAATAAAAATAATTAACAATTTTATTCCACTACTATGGATAGAAAACCTGAGTCTCAGGCATGCTAGGCAAGCATTCAACCACTGAGCTACAACCTCAGTCAGTAGAAACTGAACATTTTGTCATACCATTCTAGATCTTCTCCCCATAAGCATACAAATACACTCACACACTTTGTGAGATAGGGTCTCTCACTATGTGTTTCTGGTTGGCTTGGAACTCACTTGTGTAGATCAGGCTGTCCTCAAACTTGCAATAATCCTCTGCCCTGTCTTTATAGTACTGTCATTATAGGAACACACCACCATCCTTAGTGACCTATGAGCCATCTGCCTCAGTCTTCCAAGTGTTGGCAGTACAAACATGTACCACTAAGGCCACCATAAAGATAGTGTTTAACATAAAATTGTACTTTGAATCCATTTTTCAATTTAAAATTATCTCAGAAAAAATGTATCAAGGAAAAAAGAATATACACAATTTTTAGGAAAAGATGATTATAAATAAGTCTCTGCTAAGAGTTTAAGTTGGGCCTGACACTATTACTGAGGCTATGGAGTGCTCAYAAAAAGGGATCTAGCATGACTGCCTTCCGAAAGGCCCAACAAGCAGCTGAAAGAGTAAGATGCAGATATTTACACTCAACCAATGGACAGAGCTGCTGACCCGTGTGGTTGAATTAGGGGAAAGCTGGAAGAAGCTGAGGAGGAGGACCCTGTAGGAGGACCAGCAGTCTCAATTAACTTGGACCCCCAAGGTCTCTCAAATACTGGATCCCCAACCACCAACTAGGCAGCATACACCGGCTGATATGAGGCCCCCAACACATACACAGCAGAGGACTGCCTAGTCTGGGTTCAGTCAGAGAAGATACACCTAACCCTCAAGAGACTGGAGACCCCAGGGAGTTTAACAGTCTGATTGGGTGGAGGGTAGGAGGGTGGGGACATCCTCATTAGACAGGGAAGTGGGGAGGAGGTATGGGATGGGGAACAGTCAGAGGGTGGGCCAGGAGGGCAATAAAATGTGGAGTGTAAAGAAAGATTTAATAGAAAAATAAATAAATAAAGAAAGAAAGAAAGAAAGAAAGAAAGAAGGAAAGAAAGAAAGAAAGAAAGAAAGAAAGAATTTAAGTTGATAGTCAGATGTGGTAACACATTTGTAATCACAGCATTTGGAGGGGTACAGGCAAGAGGATGAGATCATCTTGAACTATGTAGTGAGTTCAAGTCCAGCTTGAGCAACATAAGGTCCTATTCTTTTACTTTTCTTTTAATTCGAGTTAAAACAAAAGAGAATGAATGATTCAGACTTCAGCTCCTCTTCCAGACCATTAATTTTTTCAACAAAAAGGCTATATATTTAACTTAGATTTTAGAGTCTGTTCTCTAAGCTCAAAGTAAGTAAATGTTTATCATTAACATTATTCAGAATAGTAGTAGGTAAAATTCAATCTTCAACAACAAACAATATCATTATCAATAACAAATGCAGTTAGGCCTCTTGGTTGTCATTAAAATAACTAAAAAAACTATATTCAGAATTTAGAAAAAAATAACTGTAATGTTTCAGTGAATTTGGATTAAGTAACTAGATTCACAGAGGAGAAAGCTATATTCAGGTAGGTATCAAGAACTTTGAAATCAATTCAGTCAAAGCATGCCTCAGGAAAAGAGACATTTACAAACAGGTTTGTAATAAAACACGCTAAAACTGTTCAATCAGACAGCAAAGCAAAAAATTCAAGTAAGGAGAGTAGGTTTATCTGTTCCTTTTAAGCTTCTAAAGGAATCCATAATTGTAGGGATCCTAACAAGAAAAGGTCAGCTACCTAACATAAAGCCAAATGTTTTGTTTCACAATACTTCATGACCAATGTTTTTCATACCGACATTACAGCTGATGGGCTTGAAACATTCCTATGTATGGAGGATGAATGTTCTAAATCAATAATTAGCTGGTCCACTGTCTTTTCAAGATCTGAAGAGCAGTTATTTACCCTGAAAAAAAAATCAGATGTGTTATTTGGAATACAAGCATGAATAAAATCTCCATGGCCTTTTCATTTTTATTTTATCAAAAATAATTCAGATGATGACTTATAAGAATATATTCTCAATAATCCATAAATAAAAATTACTTTCATATAATTTTAATATAAATTTGACTTAAGCAAATCCCTAAAAGTAATACCTTATACCATGTTCTAATTTTTTATTCACCTTTCTTGGTATTTTTGGGTAAAATATTAATAATGTCTGAGATATTTTAAGCTCATCAATTAAAATAACACATGCATTCAAATAAGTAGTTTTTGACAATGGTTATAAAGAATTTTTTGTAATACTTCAATAGTTAAGGAGCTCTCTGAAACAAAATTAATTAAGAAAATAAAAGCTGGACAATACAAACAAATCTAGTGTGACTATATACTGTATGTAGTTCTGTACTGTATGTGATAAGCAAAAAGTAACTCAGGGGAGGGAAGTGCTTATGCTAGCTAACAGGTCATACATAGCCCATCACTGAGGGAAATAAAGACAGGAGCTCAAGAAGAAACCTGAAGCAGAAACCATGGAGGAGCACTGTACGAGGCACTTCTATGCAGACAAATTGGCTAATAAAAATGGCCTTTGTTAAGGATTACACAGCACAGTGCACATGGTCCATAGAAAATGATCAACAACTTACTTTGTTAAATTGTTAGAAGGGGTATTAGGACACGGTCTAATCCCTTTCCTTTCAAGTTTGGGTAACATGAGACCCTATCTCAGAAACCTCAAAATGCCACACTAGACAAATTATAAATAAAACTATTTAAACAAAATTACATTTAAGAATGAAGGTTCTAATATAACTTTATATAGAATGTTTAATTTAAAAACCGGTCATATAGAATAAAATTTTTAACTTTTACAAGACATTATATACATATAAACAGGAGTATGATTTCATTAACTTATATTAATGTTTTAAGTCAGAAAATTCAAAATGAAATAAAAATCTTTGGAGGAAAGCAAAATCTCTGAAAGCACTGAATGATCTTAACAGGGCAGTGATTGGCATGAATGGAGGAGGAATGCTGCCTCCTYTGGGAGTGAGCCCTCTTCATTACCATAATCTCTACACTCTTTGTTTAAACTCACTCCACACTGTTGGACTTTTGCAAATGTCCAAATATGGGAACCCCAAATTTGATAAAAATGGCTACTCCATGGAGACAGATCTATGGCCACCGAATCACAAAGGTTCCTAAAGTTTTGGTCTCATCATTTGCATAGGACTCATGGAGAAAGTGACTGGAGAATTATATTTACAGGAGTTGAGAGAAGTACTGTGTCTGTTAACAACTAGATGCCAAAATTCAGGTGAGAGGCTTTCTACCCAAAGATACAACTAGAATCATTCTTTTACTTTGTCCATAACTCATCAAAGTCTGAAAGTAAAACTATGGTAGTATAGTGAAAATCCAGTAATTTAAGTTAAAGAATTTAGGATTTGAACTGGGCAGTCCATGATAACTGGAGAGCAAGGAGAGTAGGAAGTGAAATGAGAGAGGAAGAGAAAAAGAGAATTAAATGGTACAGTAGCAATGGAAGACAGGTTATAGGCATAGAAGATAGTGGGATAGCAAGAATCTGTAGGAGGTAAATGAATAACAATATTAGCAACCTGGATAATTTACCTGGCATTATTTATAAAATTAGTTCCAAAATGAGACAGCTCCTTGAAAACCCCTATTTTTTATTTCTAGAGTGACTATCATATTAAATATGCTTTAAAAAGTGAAGATCTATATAAATATAAGTAAGGTTCTAGAAAGCTGGTGTGCTGGCATCAGCTCCAGCCTCCAGGTTCCTGTCCTGCCTGAGTTCCTGCTCTCACTGCTTTTGATGAGGAACTGTGATATGAAACTGTAGATGAAAGAAAACCCTGTCCTCTCTAACTCACTTTGGTCATGGTGTTTCATCACAGCAATAGTAATCCTAAGATAGCTATTAAGAAAATTATCACTTAAAAAGTTGAAAAGCCAATTTTCATCTCTCTTTTCCCAACAAAACTCAGCTTTAAAGATAACATTATTTGGACTAACATAAGAATTCACAAATAATTATAAAATATAAAAATATGGCTTTTATCTAACAAATATTACTTGTTCGTTCTTTGCATTTCTCTTGGGTTATAGAGAGGAGCAAGATGGTTCTGTGCTCTTTAACAGGATCGTAGACTAGCAGGGCAATTTTTGATTTGAAAGGTAAATGGTTAAGGCCATAAAAAATAACATAATGGTTGTGTCTAACTCAGTTATGCTTAAAAATCTCTATTAAGAATAAAAGGAGTGAATATGATAAAATATATGGACATATGAAAGTATAATAAACCCCATTACTATATGGTACTAAAAATATCAAATTCAAAGGCCAAGTCTCATAGAAAGATGGAAAAAATAAGAGAACTCAAAAGTTGCTCTAATTCCTTTTATAAATTACCTCTCCAACCACCTTTTACCTCACACTGTACTCTTGCCATTCTTAAGATAAACAGAGAAGTTCTTTTTTCTTTATAAATTACTATCATCCAGCTGCAATATTTTAGCTAACTCTGGATTCTCAGCCTCCTGTTTGAAGGTTTTCTTGCAATCTTTTATGTGTATGCAAAGTGCTGCCTTTTTATGGAGTGAGATTCATAACAGTCAAGACAAATTAATGAACTTAAGTAGCACTCTAGAAACAATAGTCCAGAACACATGTAATGGACACATTTAATCAATAATTCTAAAGTTTTAACACTGAGCTTTAAAGTGCTAAAGTAAATGCACACAAGAACATACATTTTAGGTGGCAATGCTTCCAGAGAAGAATCTTCTGTGATAAATCCATCTACTGGGTAGTGACCTTGATTCATACTGACAGTTGTATGAACCTTAAGACAAAATAAGATTAAACAAATTCATAGTAATTAAATTCCACTAATGCAGAACCCAGATAACTTTTTGTGTTTTATTCATAAAAAGGAACAGGTAACAATAAAGACTCTAAAATTCTCTAAGTAAAGAGAAAACTGTACTTGTGGTTTTACCTTAATTAGTATGGGGGAAATTAGTACCCTAATGCCTATTAATTAAACAGAACATTAAAGTAACCCAAACAACCCTTTGTTACAATTCTAAAGGAAATCACTGTGACAACACTYTAAAATTTGCTATTAAAGAATACATTGTGTGATACCTTTATTCTGCTGAAAATTATTAAATCCTTATAGCATAAACTCTAAAATAATTGCTGGTTATAAAACAAGAATCAAGTAAGAGGATAATAGTGCCAGTTTCCTAAAGATAGACTTAATATCCTAAAATCCAGCAAATATAAAATTAAGTCATGTAGGGTAGCGTAGGACTATATCCCCAGATACTTGAGATGTTAAGACGGAGGGATCTTAAGTTCAAGACCAACATGTGCAACTTAGCAGGACTGTTTAAAACATTGAAATGAAAATAAACAAGCAAAAGAAGACCAGTAGGACAAAAACAAACAAAGCTATAGTCTAAAAAATACCACCGAGTTGCTTTTGTGTTGACCAACTAATCGTAAGAATGGGGCACACCCCTTGTTATATGTCGGAATATCTTTTGGGTATATGCCCAGGAGTGGTATGGCTGGGTCCTCCGGAAGTATCATGTCCAGTTTTCTAAGGAACCATCAGACTGATTTCCAGTGGTTGCACCAGCTTGCAATCCCACCAGCAGAGGAGGAGTGTTCCTCTTTCTCCACATCCTCACCAGCATCTGCTGTCACCTGAGTTTTTGATCTTAGCCATTCTGACTGGTGTGAGGTGGAATCTCAGGGTTGTATTGATTTGTAATTCCCTGATGACTATGGATGTTGAATAGTTCTTTAGGTGTTTCTCAACCATTCAGTATTCCTCAGTTGAGAATTCTTTGTATAGCTCTGTACACCAATTTTTATTGGATATTTTATTTATTTACATTTCAAATGTTATCCCCTTTCCCAATTCCCTCCCCACCCCCAGAAACCGCCTATCTGATCCCCCTCCTGTTTCTATGAGGGTGTGCCCCACCCACCCACCAACTACCTCCTCCCTGTCTTCACATTCCTCTACACTGGGGCATTGAGCCTTCACAGGAACAAGGGCCTCTTCTATTAAAGGCTGGCAAGGCCACTGTCTACTACATATACAGCCGGGACCATGGGTCCCTCCATGTGTACTCCTTGGTTGGTGGTTTAGACTCTGGGATCTCTGGTTGGTTGGTATTGTTGTTCTTCCTAAGGGGCTGCAAATCCCTTTGGCTCCTTCAATCCTTTCTCTAACTCCTCCACTGGGGACCCTGTGATCAATTCAATGGTTGGCTGCGCCCCATTTTTAATAGGGCTATTTGAGTCTCTGGAGTCTAACTTCTTGAGTTCCTTGTATATACTGGATATTAGCCCTCTGTCGGACGTAGGATTGGTAAAGATCTTTTCCTAATCTGTGGGTTGCTGTTTTGTTCTATTGACAGTGTTCTTTGCCTTACAGAAGGTTTGTCATTTTTTGAGGTCCCATTTGTCAATTCTTGATCTTAGAGCATAAGCTACTGGTGTTCTGTTCAAAAATTTTTCTCCTGTGTCCAGTGTTCCAGGCTTTTCCCCACTTTCCCTTCTATTAGTTTCAATGTATCTGGTTTCATGTGTAGGTCCTTGATCCACTTGGATTTGAGCTTTGTACAAGGAGATAAAAATAGATCAATTTGCATTCTTCTTCTACATGCTGACCTCCAGCTGAACCAGCACCAAATTTACACAATATCTTTCCACAAAATACAGCCCTCCAAAGGTTAATAGATAGAAAACCCCAACACAAGGAGGGAAACTACACCCCAGAAAAAGCAAGAAAGTAACCTTTCAACAAACCAAAAAGAA
Source organism: Apodemus speciosus (assembly GCA_002335545.1). NCBI lineage: Eukaryota > Metazoa > Chordata > Mammalia > Rodentia > Muridae > Apodemus > Apodemus speciosus. The sequence continues at coordinate 299,820 of BDUI01000450.1, read as the reverse complement.
GATAGGCACATAAACACAATTCCACCTCTAACAAAAAAATAACAGGAAGCACAACAATCACTATTCTTTAGTATCTCTTAATATCAATGGACTCAATTCCCCAATAAAAAGACATAGACTAACAAACTGGATATGTAAATAGGACCCAACATTTTGCTGCATATAGGAAATGCACCTCAGTGACAAAGACAGACACTACCTCCTAGTAAAAGTCTGGAAAAAWTTTTCCAAGCAAATGGTCCCAAGAAACAAGCTGGAGTAGCCATTCTAATATCGAATAAAATCGACTTTCAACCAAAGGTTATCAAAAAAGGTAAGAAAGGACACTTCATACTCATCAAAAGAAAAATCTACCAAGATGAACTCTCAATTCTGAACATCTATGTTCCAAATGCAAGGGCACCCACATTCATAAAAGAAATACTACTAAAGCTCAAAGCATACACTGCACCTCACACAATAGTGAGAGACTTCAACTTCCTACTCTCATCAATGGACAAATCATGGAAACAGAAACTAAACAGAGACACAGTGAAACTAAAGAAGTTATGAGCCAAATGGACTTGACAGATCTCTATAGAACATTTCATCTTAAAACAAAAGAATATACCTTCTTCTCAGTACCTCATGGTACCTTCTCCAAAACTGATCATATAATTGGTCACAAGTCTGGCCTCAACAGATACAAGAAGAGTGAAATAATCCCATGCATCCTATTAGATCACCATGGAATAAGGCTGGCTTTCCACTGGATGATTTTAACTACTTTGTCGAAGATCAAGTGCCATGGTTGTGTGGGTTCATTTCTGGGTCTTCAATTCTGTTGCACTGATCTACCTGCCTGTCTCTGTAACAATACCATGCAGTTTTGTTTGTTTTTTTTTTTTTTATCACTATTGCTCTGTAATATAGTTTGAGGTCAGGGATGGTAATTCCCTCAAAAGTTCTTTTGTTGTTGAGAATAGTTTTTGATATCCTGGGTTTGTTGTTATTCCAGATGAATTTGCAAATTGCTCTTTCTAACTCTATGAAGAATTGAGTTGGAATTTTGATGGGGGCTGCACTGAATCTGTAGAATGCTTTCGGTTAGATGGCCACTTTTACTATATTAATCCTCCCAATCCATGAGCATGGGAGATCTTTCCATCTTCTGAGATTTTCGATTTCTTCCTTCAGAGACTTGAAATTCTTGTCACACAGATCTTGCTTGGTTAGAGTCACATCAAGGTATTTTATATTATTTGTGACTATTGTGAAGGGGGTCATTTTCCTAGTTACTTTCTCAGCCTGTTTTTCCTTTGAGTAGAGAAAGGCTACTGATTTGTTTGAGTTAATTTTATCCAGCCACTTTAATGAAGTTATTTACCAGGTGTAGGAGTTCTCTGGTGGAATTTTTGGTGTTACTTAAGTATACTATCATATCATCTGCAAATAGTGATATTTTGACTTCTTCCTTTCCAATTTGTATCCCTTTGACCTCCTTTTGTTGTCTAATTGCTCTGGCTAGGACTTCAAGTACTA
>BDUI01000450.1:276123-287012 GCA_002335545.1 Apodemus speciosus | reverse complement strand
CCTGGAACTCACTCTGTAGACCAGGCTGGCCTCGAACTCAGAAATCCGCCTGCCTCTGCCTCCCAAGTGCTGGGATTACAGGCGTGTGCCACCACGCCCGGCTTAAATCATCTCCTTTTTTAATTCAACTTTCATATTTTGTACTGAATTCCTGATTACTTGGTTATCTTCGTGCTTTGGGGATTCACTCAGAAGTTTATAGTGTTCTCTTTAATTGCTTCAAACACACTTATCACCCTTTGAATCCTTTGTATGGAATTTTGCCAAAATTACACTCATTAGGGGCCATTCCTCTGAGACTGGCAGATTTTTGAGACATGTTATCCTTGCATGTTATCCTTTTCATGTTCTTGTGTTCTTACAGTTGGGAGTTGCACATTAAGAGTTAGATTATTAGTTGGATATTTTTAGGTCACCTTTCTTCTGTCAGTGAAAGAGTTTATAATGTTCAGGAAGGACTATTTTGTTGTAGGGATGACTAGTATTTTATCTTTTAGACTGGTCTCCAGGGCACCAGAGCCTATCTCTAGTGCTTCCCCTTAAGCAGAATACTATTTGCAACAAAAGTCATTATCCAATGTTAGACTCAGGAGCAATGGATAAAATCAAAGTGACAGTCAACCATGAAACAATGACCCCTTAAGCACTAATCATTTTAGGGAAAAGAAACACTGAATCCTGTGGGCACTATATTAGTTACTATGGGTATAAGTAGAAAGAAAAAAAAGACATTAAGACTAGTTAGTATTGGGATGAGAGAAAGTAGAAGATAAACGTAGAAGGAGGAACTGTAGGGTGTAGAGCTGTAGGGTGTAGGGATGAAGGAATAATTGGAATGTCCAGGTCTCCTAGGGCAAGAGACAGATGCAGGAGAGGAAGAATGAGTTTGCCATGCTTTGGAGAGAGAAAAGCCAAGCAGCCATGTGATATCTAGGGTGAAGTGGCCACAGGCCCCTTCTACAGGAGGGAGATTGGGGATGTTTAGCTGGGATTAGCTGTAACTGAACAACTAAAGTTGAGGGCAGGTGGAAAAGTGCAGAGCTAAGAGTATTGATAAGGGCAGGAGATAAGTAGCACCCAGCAATAATTGTACCAAAAAGGCAAGTTGAAATTGAGTGAGTGAGTGAGTGAGTGAGTGAGTGTGTGTGTGTGTGTGTGTGTGTGTGTGTGTGTGTGTGTTGTTTTCATGTGAGGATCCAATATTCTCTGGGCAGGGCTGGTAGCAGGCTTAGGCAGGGTAGCAATAGCTACACTCAACAGTAGGGGATTTAGAAAGTAGAAGGGGAATGATGGGATTTTCCTAAAGAAGAAGATACCCTGTCAGAAACAAAAAAGAATAGTATCATCTCTCAGGATCCTGAGGCAGAGACCCTATATGCCAGAACAGATGTTCTTATGGAGAGAAAAAAGTAAAACAGCAAGGAGAGAAGGAGTTGTTGGGGGGATATAGGACAAGATTAGAGTGGGGGGAGGCTGAATGCTAAAAAGACACTGGATATCAAACAAATACAGAACAGATATAGGGAAATAACACGCTGCATGGAGATGTAGGATATGAAAACTGACTGGCCTGACTGTAGGCTTTCTTTCATCTAGATTGTCACTTGATCTTTCTCCAGCTCTAGGAATGTTGTCTTGTTACTAGGGTTCCTCTGCAATGGTTGGACCTGTTCTCCCTTCTGAGTCTTCCTTTGGATACTAGATTACTGATGCTGCCCTCTGTGGACAGTGCTTCATGGGCTTTCTGAATGGAAAATTTGGAACCAAATATATACCAGAACTTTTGACTCACACCCAAGCAGCTTGCTGGATATTGGCAAGACCTGCACAAAGACAGGACTGCATTCACAACCAGAATCCTGAGAAATTTTTCCTCAGAAAATTTCCTCAGAAATTTTTCCTGAGAAATTGCTCCAGATCTGAGACTTCCTATGAGGCACAAACATGGTACATAGACACACATGCAGGCAAAACAATCATATATGCATTATTTGCTAATACATGTTATTAAATATATGCATTTTAAGTTAGGAATCTTTATACAATTTTAACTGATATCTTGCATCATTGTATTTAACATTTTTGCATAGTTTCTAGGAGAAATGTTCTCTATCAAGTATGTTTCTGATTACAATAACCTCTTACTAAAAAATCATAAGCTAAAAGATTAACTAGAGATGTACTTTCATAATTAACCATAAATTAAGATTTTAGCTCTCAATTTTGAGAATATGCTTGAAAATATCATTCAGTCCAGTGTGGTTTGTTAAAAGTAACATATTTCTTCCCCAACTAAGCAGATAATACATAGGTAGCACATTTTACTTAGAGCCTTGGAAGAAGGCCTGGAGAGATGGCTTAGCAAATGCTCTTAATGGCTGATCCATCTCTCCAGCCCCTAACACCCATTTACATTTTATTTATGTTATTTTTCTTGCTCATAATTAAAATAGTGACTAACTTTTATTAGTAATATATACTAACTATGCAAGACCATGATTTCACTGTGACATTTTCATATATGCATATTATAAACCCTGATCAGACACAAGTCCCATTACTCTTCCTATCTTCCCTCTTCCTGGTGTCCTCCTCCTTCTCCAATATACTCACACCTACTTCCATATCTTTTTCTCCACTCTTGGTTACAAGCAAGTCAATTTTACATGTCTTCTATGGTTTTCATTCCAGTGATATCTATCAAGGCTTTCCTGTTCAAGATACTGTATCTAATTAGTTTACTTTTTTGAGACAAGGTTTCACTATATAGCCTGGATATCTTGAATTCACTATAGACCAGGCTGGCCTTAAACTCACATGAGTCTGCCTTTGCCTCCAGACTGCTGGAATTAAAGGTGTACATGTACCACTACAACTAACTCTATCTGAAAATTTTATATAGTGACATTTTTAATCACATGACATTTTAACAATTTTCTCTTTATTTGGATGATTTATCTTTTATTCTTGAACATATATTGAAAGTAGTCTAAAGGCCAAGAAAAAGGCAGAATTTCTAGAGTGCTATCTGTATGAGTCTATCTCAGCACAAAATCTTATCTCTTTGCTATTAAAAATTATATAGTGATTATTATTACCAATTAGCTACTAACAATTAAAAACAGACGTAGCTAAACATAAAAACCATAAAACTAGAAAATGCAAATATAAGTTCATATTCACCTAAATTCAGAAGAACAAAATAATACCCATTAATTGTGGATAAATAGCTTTTTGATTAAATTTTAAGTAAACAGCACTTGACCTCCATGTAAAATTATAACTATAAACCATCTATAAATAGAAGTGTTAAAAATCTCAATTTTAAAAGCACAGATACAATTCCAAAGCAATAAACCACATTTCTTCAATTCAGATTGTTCACTAATATAGAGTAGATTTTTCCATTCTCTCTAAACATTATTCCCAATAAGTCTTAGGTATCAATAGAAAAGGAATGAGTTCCAATTTCAGGAAAGCTTTCTGGACTCATTTATTAAATAGGAATGATCTAGGATATCTCAAAACTCTGAATATAAACTTGATAACCAGGTCTTAGGGATGCAGTTACAGAGGAAAAGAGGAGCAGTTCCCAAAGTAACAATAAAACTACTCAAAATGTTTCAAAGTAGATATCACAATCCTAAAATCAAAGCCATTATTTGTAAATACATTCTAAATACTATGATGTTATTCAAAATCCTTATCGTACACATGTCACTTGCTTAAAAGGAAAAAAAGGGAAAGATTACTGATAAACATTAGAATAAAGGGGACAATGGCAGAGATGGTCCCAGCTGCCTTCTCATTTGCTCCATGTATGCTTCCTCCGCCACAATACTCAATCTGTAACAATCTACCACCACAACCAAGGGCCACGAGGGACTGTCTTTGTCTTCAAACAGATAGCCTCCACATCTTAAGAACTCATGTCACAAAGATGAAAGATATAGGACTATCCTATAATAAAGGGCATCACTTGTAATTCCAAGGTAAGCAAAACAGCAGGAATTTCTGTTATAATTAAAGCTTAACAAATCTCAGCACATACAGTTGTACTGTTTATAACCTGAAAGGCAGTGAATCTACAACTGAATAATGATAGGTTATTTTAATGCCCTGGAAGTTTGCAGAGTACTTTTAATATCATTTAGCTGTGATTCTTAAAATCATGATATTAAAAAAAAAGCCAGCATTATTTCTATCTTATGAATGTAGAAGCTCAGATTAGGCTAATCTGTATCAAGATTAACAAGATCCTCATCTGTATCTTACTCCTCCATATACCACCCTGCCAGCACATACTATAATAATCTACTATAATCCAATGGATATAAATCCATCTCTCCAGTGAAATAGTAAGTTTACAGAATCTTACAGTCGACTTTGTGGAATGTATTATAGAAATCAAATTGTATTTTTATTTGTACTTGCCCTAAATGTAAAACACTGATTTGTTCTCACTCTTAAGAGCTGAAAGATTTTAGCCCTAGTTGAATGGCTATGAACTTAATACCTCTGGGGTAAATATTAACATTTGGCATTTGTTTTGCTTCTGTCTTTTTACAGTACAATGTCTCTTCTAACATCAGCTCTCAACACAGAGGAGAGAAAAAAAAGAATCCAATATTCGTTGCATGGCTTTTGGCACAGAAAAGGTGGGTTTTTTAAAGGCATATATTACATTGATATAAATAAAAAGAGGTAATTTTCCACCAATGTCTTCTAAGAATCAAAATACATGGGCAATATCTATTACTTTGATATTCTTTATCTCTTTGAAGAATTCTAAAATGGATATGAAAGTTTTCTCTTTGTTTCAATGTTTATGTCTTGTGCACATGTGTACATGTCTAAGTGAGGATGTACATGCACCGCTGCATGAGTGTGTTAGAGCACAACCTCTCATCTGGCTTTTACATGGTTTTTGGAGTTCCAAGCTCAGGTTTTCAGGCTTGCACTCCAAGTGCTTCTACCTAAAGATGCGTCTTCTTGGTCCATGGAAACATTGATCTTCTGTTAATGCCTCTTTAGTCAGAGACTGAACAGCTAAATTAAAAGTTTCTAGATTTTGATTAGATACATTTTGCCTAACATTTTAACCTATAACATGTGGGTGTATTCAATATGAAAGATTAGAAAACTTACCTCACAGTCAGTGCATTTACTTGTGGTGTATTCTTGAGATGCTAACAGGCACAGTTCACAAAAGGCATGCCCACATGGAAACTCGTGGTGGTGACCTATTGATGACGTTTCATCAATAAAAAAATTCCAATTTTTAGAATTGGAGAATAGTTACCCATCAAAAGGCAAATTAAAAAGGTATGCTATTATATACAAAAGATCTCTAGTTCACTTAGATTGGCTGACTTATTAAACAACATTTAGGAGGTCAAAAGGAGGGACAAAAATCAGGAAGCAAAATCATGCAGAGCTATATAATATTTGCGTGAATCCAGACAGTTTTGAACCTATACATCTATGAATCTGCCATGTCTTACAATCATACAAAGCACTCTGACATATTTCATTTGACCTTTGTAAATATGTCTAATTGGGTGCAAATATTGTGTCCACAGACAGGAAAATATGCTGATAATTTGGCTAATTAAAATGTTTAATCCAAATCACAACTTTCTGTATCCAAATACAATTTTCATTCTGTTTGATAATACTAGCCTATATTTCCTATCTTATGAAAGGGCTAGGGAAGGCTGAAATGAAACACTGGTAAGAATTCTCTCATAGTAATCTTYAATGTTAGCAAGGATGGAAACCAGGGTAGAAACCACATGTTATGGCCCATATTAAGATTATTTTTGCAAACATAGCATTTGTGAAAAGTACCATAACCTTGGCTGAAAATATAGTATCAAGATTTGAATGTGACCCAGCAAGACAGCTCACTGGGTAAGAGTGTTTACTGCTAAGCCTGGTTGTGGGACCTGACTTTGATCCCCAGAACCTACAAGATAGAAGAAGAATATGGACTCCTTCAAGTTTTCTTCTGGCTTTCAAATGCATACATGTGTGCATTAACACACACACATACACACACACTAAATATATTAAATATTTTTAAAAATATTTAAATGTACTAGGTAGACTTTGAAGCTTAACATAATAAACTTTAAAAATTATATAACTTTAAAATAGAGTGCTATCTTTTTGTTAGTGTGTGTGTGTGTGTGTGTGTGTGTGTGTGTGTGACTATTCACCTGTGTGTACATGTAGGGGCTAGAGGACAACCTTGAGTCCTGTTTCTCAGAAGTAGTCCACTTTGTTTTCTGAGGGTCATCCACTGGCCTGGAGCATATCAAATGGGCTAGGATGGCTGGCAAGTAAACCCCAGAGATTTATCAGTTTCTGCTTCCCCATAAGGTTACAAACAGGTGGCAGCTTTTTCCTCAGGCACCAGGCACACATGGGGTGCACAGATGTACATGCAGGCAAAACACCCTTATAAACCAAAACAAAGTTGTTTTTTAAAGGAAACTAAAGTTAGTAATGTTTTGCTATATATTTATAGGATTCTTGCTAAATTATAATAATTTCATTAACTTTTTAGAAGAATATTTTAATTTTTAGCAAACTGAAATCTGGCACAAATTTGGTTAATTTCAGGGCTAATATTACTAAGTCAATAAAAATTTTCAACTGTTTTAATAAAATTTCTGATATTGTACAAGTTGATCTGTAGCACACACTTCAGCTTACAAAGCATTAACTAATTCTTCAGTTAAGTTACTAAATCTTATAAATGCACAGACAAACCACTGGCTTTAGGTTATGTTCAAGAACATTTTTTTAAAAAATAATTTTCATTTTAAAATGGACATTTTCTACTTACAGAAACAGTGATCTAAACTCCAAATAAGGCCAGACCTAAAGGTACAAGCCTGCAATCCCAACTACTTAGGGGGCTGGACCAAGAGCAGCTAGTTCGYCTAGCTTGTACAAGGATCTGGGTTCACTACCTAGTACTGCAAARCAAATACCTCTAAAGAGATGTTGCTCCCCACTGAAAATACAACTAGCTTTTTTTTGCAGAAGTTTCTGTCTCCTAAATGGTGTTCATCTTGAAAGAGTCCACTGACCTTCACTTTTAAAGTATAAACATTAAACAGATAAAAGAGTAAGACTTTTCAGTCCTTCCAGGAGTTTTGATTCAATAACTTATACCCGTTAAAATTCTCTAAACTACTCAAGTTGCGTTAAAATAACCTGAATTTAAAACTTCATTTTGTAGCCGGATGGTGGTGGCGCATGCCTTTAATCCCAGCACTTGGGAAGCAGAGGCAGGCAGGCGGATCTCTGAGTTCGAGGCCAGCCTGACTGATCTACAGAGTGAGTTCCAGGACACCTACCTAGAGAAACCCTGTCTCGAAAAACCAAACCAAACAAATAAACAAAAGGAAAAAAATAAAAAGGGGAAAGAAGAAAACATTCATTTTGAAGATTGTAAATGATCTCAATAAGAGCACGGTGAACAAAGGCAAAAACTCCGTACTGCCTCCTCAGAAATCAAAAACAATATCCCAAGATTCACAAAATGAACTATAGTCTCTCCAGCAGGGCTTTAAGATAAATTGGGCCTTCCCCCCCACCCCCATCTAAGAACTTTTCAGTCTACTTATCATTCCTGAAAAACTACCCAGGAAAATCAAGCTTTATTTCTTCCTGATCACAAGATCATGAGACATTTCTTTCTTTTCTCTCTGCCNCGTTACACCTTTCATCACCTTGAATTTGGGCTTTGTGTATTATGACTTACTTCACGGGGTGAGGGGGACCTCAAGTATCAGGTCTTTGGAACAAGAGGCCCCTTCTCCGTCTGCTCTGGGTCAGGGCAGCAATCTCTGTCATAACTTGATATCAGCTGTTGCGGAGAAGTCAATTCACTACCCTTGTGAGAGAAGCAATTAATTCCAAACAAAGGTATGCTCGCTGCTAACAGCTGCTGAGCCTCATCTACAAGTCACTATCCTGGGAGACAGAGGGATGCTAAGAATTTGCAAACGAATAGATTTCTGTCTGGGAGACATGTAGCTAGAATTTTGTGAAGACATGGARACTATGATTTACTATGGTATGAAAAGGCTTCCTAGACATTGTAAGATTTCCCCCAGATCCTAAAATCCCACTAATACTATAGGAGTGAACAGGAAGTAAGAATTCCGGGGAGAAAGAACTTAAGGAGAAACTTTTAGCAAGGAGATACGGCGGCTGCTAAGGATTTAATTTGTAAATCATTGAGAGAGTATTAGTTTCCCTAATGTGGGATTTTGGTGGGGGAGGGTGGAGGTTGAAGAATTTTGAAGCATCCTGAATATTGGACTTTGCCCTTTACTCTGGAAAGCACGGGAATGGCTTTGATAACAAAGAATGAAAGAATCCGGCAGCTGAGTGACTGTAGTATTTCAGAAGAAGCGCTTGAAGGTGTCAGGTCCAACTCAGCTGTTAAGAATAAAGCCCGTGCATATTGTTTCTCTTTCCTGCTCTGTATTGTATATGTGATTGTATTTTTTWAATTGTGTTCTAAAACTGAAATTGTCATTTTTATAGTTTTGTTTTGTTTTTGTTTTTGTTTTTTGTTTGTTTTTGGTTTTTGGTTTTTTTGAGACAGGGTTTCTCTGCGTAGCCCTGGCTGTCCTGGAACTCACTCTGTAGACCAGACTGGCCTCAAACTCAGAAATCCACCTGCCTCTGCCTCCCAAGTGCTGGGATCAAAGGCATGCGCCACCACTGCCCGGCTATTTTTTATAGTTTTGTTTGTTTTTTGTTTGTAAAACAAACTATTTTGTACCTTGAATTTGGTGTATGTATATTGAAACATCGTAAAAGTAAACRTACCTCAGTATCTAAAGATGTATCATCAACTTCTTAATTATTGCTTTTTTTTAGACTGCCTTTTGAAAATAGTGAACAATGTTTACAGGTATGAAAATAAGCCGACTTTTACTAATTGAGAAATTTTATGATGGACTGMTTTTAAAAAGTTTAAAGGCATACTCCCACTGAAAAATCCTTATGCCTTGTTACCTTTAGGAGGAAAGATGAATGTTTTAAAAGTCTGTTCCCATTCTCCCATCCMATAGTTTTTACTGACTCTCGATGGAACTTAAGGTGCTTCCTAATGCTAATCAAGCCAGTATTCTTATATAACAGGTTGATTACTCTTACCTTTAAAAGAGTTTAGTCTTTCCCYTCATCTTTCCCCCTTCCTCTTTATCAACTCGTCGTGTCTTTTCAGCCTTTGTAGGTTGTCAGCATGTAGAATTAGTCTGATTTTGCCTTTTGCTTTTTGAGTCAGAGTCTAACTACATTTTCCCAGGCTGGTTTCAAGCCTCAGGATTCAGGTGATCTCTCATGTAAGCTTCCAGAGTTGCCGGGGTAACAGGCACACACACCACTATATACACACACTATGTAGTAGTGTAATTTGAATCTCATTGCATAGAGATTCATTTTKGCCAAAATATGAATATCTGAGGTGGTACTGTACAGTGGTTCTTCGGAATGTCAGTGGCACTCTGAATGCCATCAAGCATGGTGCAGAGAATTATACCTTTGGTAATCTCAGAAGCTGAACAATCTTGGATACATTAGGACTTAGCCAGTGGGTGCTGGAACCCAACCCCAATCCTCTTCAAGGTCAGTATGTGCTCTAACCTGTCGAGCCTTCTCTCCAGTCCCTTTAATATTTTGAACACATTTTATATTATATCCTTTAAATTCTTTTCTGTTGAGAAATMTAATTCTATAAATTTCTATTTTTTGCTGATTTTCATGCACAATGACTTATTTTGTTTTGGATTGTAATTTTGYGTTTGAAAGTACTTATGTTGGAATCTTGTGAGGCTTCTATTAAAAAWTTCATTTCTYTCTTAAGTTTTATTGCTTTTCCCCCTTGGAGCCCCAGGGTATTGTGTATTTAAGGTCACTTGTTTGTCGATACAGGTGTTACTATATATATCTCAGRTTGACCTAGAACATGCACTGGATCTCAGATTGATTCCCTACTCATGTTCCTCCTGCCTGTACTGTAGGGTAAAAGGGTCAGGGAAAGGACACCCTGACCCTGACTTGACCCCAAGTCCAGGACCAGGACCAAGAAACAGAACCCACCAATCTCTGAATTTGCCCCAATATCAGGTCACATAATCTCTTCTTTCCCAGGCCACCCTGGAAAGCTCTGCCCCCTACCCCACCCCCACTTCCAAGAAACCCCATATAAACCCTGTGTTCTGCCCAGTTCTCTGCTGCTTCTCACCCCAGCAGAAGCAGCCACCCTCCTGGGGTTTTCCCTCACAATAAATCTCTCACGTGAGGTTTGTTGTGTGGTGTGATTTGTGGTTTTCCTTGGCTCCTGATTGCCAGGATACCTCTCAGAGCAGAGCTGTAACACTTCTATAGGGAAGGCCTTCCCTACAGAGCTGCAACACTTACATGTATCTTACAAGTACTGAAATCACAGGTGTATGTCACCAACCCTGATACTCTACAAACTCTTTCTCTGTCTCTGTCTTTTTATGTCTCTGCTTCTCCTTTTCCTCCCCCTCCCTTTGGTTTTTGGTTTTATCTGTAATACAACTTCGTGTTTACCATTTTTACTAAAGTATCAGGAGTAACTTATTATTATAAATATACAGCATATACTTCATGCCAATTTAATACTATTGTTATACTTACAGACAGGGTCTCTATGCRCCACTAGGTGGTAGGGATAATAGACCAACAAAATGCACTAGATGGCAGCGAACTCCTAGGATCTGCAGTTGCTACTTGGTCTCTGAAGGGGAGTAAATGGTATGAAAAGGTACAAGTTTGAATGCATGAAATTCTCAAAGAAATACTATAAATAGACACAATTACAGGCTATTTTC
>BDUI01000450.1:206163-226069 GCA_002335545.1 Apodemus speciosus | reverse complement strand
ATTTTCATTCACTCCACCACAACAGGTTTGGTTGTGCATTTGTGTATGTTATGTGGAAGTCAGAGGACAACTTGTGGGAGCTGGTTTTCTCCTACGGTGCCACAGGCACTTTATAGCATAGTATTAGTTACTTCCTTAATGCTGTGACAAAGCACCTTCTCAAAAGTGACCTAAGGGAGAAGGGGCTTATTTTGCTTCAGATTTTAGGGGTACAGCCCATTGTGGTAGGAGATCGAGGCAGCTAGCAGAGTTGTATCTCCAGTMAGGGGACAGAGAATGGTGCCAGTGGGCAGCTTGTCCTCTCTATTCTATTCAGCCTGGGAACCCAGCCATAGAGCGGGGCCATCACATTTGGTACAGGTCTTCCCACCTCGGTTAACCTAATCTAGAACCCTGACCCCCAAAGTTATACCCAGAGGCTCATTTCCTTGGTGATTCCAAATCCTATCAAGGTGACAATCCAGATCAACCATCACAACTCCACCCTTTGTCAACTTGACACTCAAACCTACCACTTTCAGCTCACAACCTYCCATCTCTTGGCCGTGTAGGTTCGCAGCCATCTTAGAACACAAAAGTGCATTCAATACCCATAGTCTTTAACAGTTTTAACACTGTTTAAAAGTCCAAAGTCTGAGTCTCATCTGAGACTCAAGGAAATCTCTTAACTGTGTGCTCTTATAAAATAAAAACAAGTTGCATACTTTCACTATACAATGGCAGAGAACAAACATTCCTATTCCAAAAGGGAAGAGTCGGAGCATAGCAAGGAACAGCTGACCAAAGTGAGGCTGAAACCCAGCAGGGGAAGCGCCGACTCCGGCAGCTCCACGTTAGGCATCTAGGGATGGTGATGGAGTAATCTGCGCTCCACGAAGTTTGGGCAACCTTGCAGCTCTACGGCTCACAGCACACACAGCCTCTCTCCTGGGCCCGTGCCACTCCATGCCTACAGCTTTCCTCAGCTGACATCCCATGTATCCCAGGGACATTCACCTTCGCAGCATCCTTCAGTAGCCCAGCAGGGCTTCCTTGTATCAACTCCAACCCTGCCTCACTTTACCTGGCTTCAGAAACTTCCTGGAACTGGGAAGCAAGATTTCACGAGCCCCTCAATCTTGTATCTTTCATGCTTACAAAAGCAACCCTACCTGGATGACGCTGMCAAGTTCTGCTACCAGCTGCAGACAGACCTGATACCCTTGTATCATCATGTGGCATTAGCCGATGTGGGTCCCCAGGCTGACTCTGGGGAGCCATTAGTTTTTTAATTGGCCCGAGAACTCATTTGGATTTGTTCTCCATTGAGGTGGCTTTCTCCCCTTAAAGAACTTTATAATTTTAAAAGTTGGAGTCTTTGATAGTAGGGACTTGTCCTCAGGACACGTTTCTTATTGCCCTGGTGCAGGGTGACAGACTTCCCTTTAACAATTACAGCCTTTTTTYCCCCCACCTGTCTTGGCTGTAGCTTGCATGTGCTTCCTTCCTCACCAAACTATAGATTTTGGGGGGGACCCTAACTTTTCTGCCCAAATGYTTGCTTTTGTTCACTGTAAACATGGATGAATGCAGTAAGCAATACCCTTTTCCCAGCATGAATACTTTTCTGCTTTGAGGTTTCTTCCACAAACAAATCAGTCCTCCAACTTTAAATGCAATATCAAATTCTCAAGACCTGAGCAGAATTCTTTGCCAGAATAGCACATGAATGGCCTCCAGCCCAGTCCATGATAGAGCCCTGGTACTCTGAATCTCCATGGCCAACCTCTACTGTTGTTATTTCTCTCAGTGTTCTGATCTTTAGATCCCTCCCCACTTCCAAGAATAGCACATTATACTCTGCTTATAGTACTCTAGGGCTTTTCCAGCCCGAAGCTCCACCTCTTCCACACACCCCCTGCAAAGCAATTCTAAAGGCATTAAGAGCCACAGGCCAGCTCTATCCAGACGCACTTCTGGGCACTAATTTTCTGTATTAGTTACCTTTTTTTTTTTTTTATCTGAGATAAAAAATACCTGACAAAAGCAACTTAAGGAGAAAGCTCTTGTTTTGGCCTACAGTTTGAAGGTACCGATTCCAACATGAGGATCAGAGTCACTTATCAAACACTGAGTCCACAGTCAGGGAGCAGAAAGAGATTCACGAACACCGGTCCTCAGCTCATTTCCTCCTCTTTATTCAGTCTGGAACTCTAGGCTGTGAAATAGTGTTTTAGTTTAGGGTGGGTCTTCCCAACCTATCTAGGAAATCCCTCACAGACATACCCCAGAGGCTTGTTACCATGGTGATTCTAAATCCCGTTAAGTTGACAATCCAAATTAACCATCACAAGCATATCTGAGCATGATGGTTAATTTTGTGAACTCGATAGAATTTAGAAATACTATGGAAACAAGCCTCTGACCCTCTTTAGATTCTTTAGATTAGGTTCACTGAGATAGGACTACCATAAGTGCAAGCAGCAGGGGTCTATGGACTGGCATCCAGGACTGAAATAAAGGAGAAAACCAGGTGAGCACACACTCATTACCACCTCCTGGCTATAGATGCAGTGTGACCTGCTGCCCCACTCTCCTGCTGCCCTGACTCTCTTGCTGCAGTGGACTGTACTTTGGACCTGGGAGCAAAAATAAACTCTTCTTCCTCCTTAAATAGCCTCTGTCAGGCCTTTTGTTACAGCAACAAGGTAAGTTACAAATACACTGAGACTGTAKCAGGTATAATTCTATCAAGAATCTTTGACRCTACCTGTGATAACACTTACTCAAAACCCCAGCACGCCACAGGTCAAGGTGGGAGGATTGTTAGTTCCAAAACAGCCCAAGTTACAGAGTAAGATCCTGGCCAGTGAAACTAAAACAAAAAGAGTCTTGAAATGAAACCAGGCGAAAGGCGAATGGTACTCAGCTAACTTAGGAAAGTCGGTCAGTGACTCCTCCCTTCCATGCCCATAGTAAATGTATATTTATGCCCCATTCTCAAGGTGAGCTGAGCTATTCTAAGAACCGTGGGAGAGAATGTCATAAGAGGCATGGCCCCTTTTGTGTACATGTTACTAGTTGCTCTGCCAGCATAAGAGGGGATTTTAAGTGACGATCCAAGGGAATTAAATAAAGCAGAACTTCAGATTGTGGTTCTTTTTCCAGTGATGCTAATAAAACCTGCCTATTTCTCACATTCCCACACTGGAGGCGACGATGCCAGGCTAGGTTTTGGGTGTATTAGAAGAATGACCTTGACCTTCTTCAGTCAGGGTTGCAACAAGCTAGGCACACATAGTGATTACCTCACTATCTCGACCATCTCTTTTTCCTTGATGTGCTTTGAATAATTGTCCATGGTTGCTCAACAGCTAAAGTTGGCATGAATTAAGTTGCTCTGACTCTGCAAAGAGATCTGAAACCACGACTTCAAAATAACCCAAAGAGAAGCACTGCARCAGGCGACCTGGGGCCATTTACTCCAGACCTAGGCTCCGTTCTTGCTGATCTAGAAGGATGCCTGGAGATGTCGAAGCACCATTGAGAGGAGGGTTAAAACCTTGTAGACAGCGTGAGGTCCTTGTGCACCTGGGAAACCGGGAATGTTAAACACACAGGGTTGTCTCTTCAACTGAAAGGATGTATTTCCCCCCAGAAGGCTGGGAGCAGGGGTGCCTAATGTCCTGGTGATCTGTGTTTTCTGTAACGCCAGGCTCAGTCTCCAGGCCATTATGTTTACCTCAGACTTGTCTTCCCTAGACCTTTATCCTGAGCACTGTTTCTCAGTCAGGAGAACCCATCTTTAGGGAAGAGGTCACACGTACTTGGTAAAGAGTTTCAAGGTAAACATTTCACAAACTTTGTATATAGGTGGGATTGAGTTATTTACCACCAAGACACTTTTCCTCAAAATTGTGCTGTGTTTAAATATGTCTAAAATAAACTGCCCAGAGACAGACTCTAGAACCGGAACCAGTGCTGGC
Source organism: Apodemus speciosus (assembly GCA_002335545.1). NCBI lineage: Eukaryota > Metazoa > Chordata > Mammalia > Rodentia > Muridae > Apodemus > Apodemus speciosus. The sequence continues at coordinate 222,104 of BDUI01000450.1, read as the reverse complement.
TACTGAGTCTTGATCAACCGGACTTCTTGCCTCATTCAGATCATTACTCTGCCTGACCTGGAGTTGGCAGAGACACCCCCTCCCCGCCCCACCCCTGCCACACAACTGGTGCCTGACATGAAGGGATCAAACCTCAAAGAAGGTAAAGAAATTTTTCTTTAAATAGAAGTAGGTGGTAGGATTTTCAGTCTTCTCATCCACGGGGTTATAACTCTAAGAGGGAGAGAAGAAAAATAAACATGGATTCTTCTCTTCAGTTTTCTTTGACGAAAACATTTTTTGCGATTATTGAGATATTTTTTAAGGTCCAAAGGGACAAGATATTCAGAGCAACAGCCCTGCAACTTGGTATGAGCAACTCTAAAATGTAAGCCTTGGTTTCCTGAACTGTAACTGGCCAGCAGTCACAGGCAAACTGGGGTTACCTGAAAGGGAGGCTGGAATTAAGGTAGGGGGGCAAGAAGAATGGAGCCAAGACGAAAGTTCTGATGGAGGCTCAAAGTTTATTTTTCAGTTCTGCATTTATATAGGTAAAGACCTGTCCTTAGTCTCAACTGAGTTCTTGTTTCACAACAGGCTTCAGCAGGCCGTCTTGTTCTTGCAGGAATACTGTGGATGTGTGAACAGGAGACTCCACTCCAGGTGGGCTAGGTGACTGGGGCAAAACAAGGTCCGATGAGCCCGCTCAAGGCTGGGGGAAGGGTACACTAAACGAGGAACTGAAGATGTTGAAAACTGGAAAGGTGTGTGTGTGTGTGTGTGTGTGTGTGTGTGTGTGTGTGTGTGTAACCAGGAAAGGGGACAACATTTGAAATGTAAATGAAGAATGTATCTAATAAAAAAAAAGTTTAGAAAAGAAAAGAAAGAAACCTGGAAAAGTATAGAAACCAATGTAAAATGGCCCATGAGAAAGGAGATTAAAAAAATCCCTGCCAATTATTTTGCAAGCAGCAAGGTCCTGTTTGGATCCAGTCCAGGAGAACCACAAAGAAGGAGATTCTCCAGACATATCTCAGCAGGAAGCTACTGCTCCCACACTTAAAGAGACTGATTAAGATAGGCAGCCTCCTCTTTCAAATACCCCAGATTTATATTCAGGTACAACAAATATTCTTTCTCGTCAACTTGATTCAGAAATTCAGTCTCTGCTGCCCCGCTTCCAAAGACTACTTAGGGAAGACAACCAGGTCCCAAGGGTCACAATCGACAGGAAAGGGGCTGGACTAGACCCTTATCGTGCTAGCCCCTGCCATGCCTCTGATGTTTAAGTCCTCAAGACCCAAATGTGGGCCAACATCACCTTTACTTTTGAGTTCTTAAAGAATTTCAGTAAATCTGTTGCCGCCAAAGGCATGCATGCTCCATTTACTGATCGGATGTGGGAAAATGGAAGCAGGGATATTGTTTCTCCTGGGGACTGCAAGCAAATATGCAAAGCTCCATTAGCCTCAGGACAATACTTGATGTGGAAAACAAAATATTATGATGAATGTGATGAACAGGAAGAAAGAAACCGTAACAATAACGTCCCTATTAATTCAGGCATGCTTCAGGGAGTGGGACAATATGGTGACGCGTTCGTACAGAGGAAAGGTTTCCCGYCCACTATTCCAACAAGTACACCTTTGTGCACAACTACTCCTGATCATGGAGAAAATGTGGATCCTCTAGCCACTCTTAAACAGAAAATTAATGAGCCTTGGCCTGAGTTTCTTGCTTGCATTAAGAGAGCAGTAATCACAACAGAAAGTAATTCGTGGGAAGCCACAGATATCCTCATCAGTCAGCTCATATTTGATGGAACTACAAGAGTGTAGAGTCACCATGGCATCAGTGGAAGGTGGGGCTTTTCTAATTGGGTAACTGTCACTCAAGACATTTATAGCTCCTCTCATGTTGTATCGGTCAGATGAATGTATCTGCTATCAGAACTTCAAAATAACCAAAACTTACTCTTGAAAGTGAGGAAGAGAAGCAATGCAGCAGGAGACCTGGGGTCATTTACTCCAGACTTAGGCTCAGTTCTTGCTGACCCAGAAGGATGCCTGGAGAGTGTCACAGCATCATCGAGAGGAGGATTAGAGACTGTGCTGGGACTTCAGGTGCTTTGTAAACAAAGCACCTGAAATGAGGAAATGAGGAAAGGAAATGAGGGAGTACACTATTAAGACACAATTGGGAGTGGCCCGGCTACATATCTTATTGGATGGTCCACCTGAGAAAGGGTGGTGGCAGATGCCCTGTTCATGCAGGCTGGYGACACTGGGCCAGCTCCCGAAGCGTTTCCTGGTTCTAGAGAGGTTGGAAGTAGGAAGGATCCCGTGCCACCGCAGGACACTCTGTTCAGGCCACACAAGGGAAAACACTTGGGTGTTTGATGGGTGATCTTATTGAAGTTGATCCTATTGTGTCCTCTTGAGAAATAAAGCCACTGGCCACTTAAACACGATGCTTGTTCACTGACAGCAGCCAGCAAAATTGCATAATAGAAAACAACAGAGATAGAAAAGCAGACCCAGGTCCAGGACCAGTTTAATTTACACGGATCAAAGCCTTAGGTGTGAGCCATGGATTTAATTGAGAAGATGTTAAAGATCAGAAAACACATTTTACAGTTCTTCCTAAACCAGAGTTTTCAAGTTGAGGGATTTCAGTCGAGTCCTGCAAAGACATCAGGGATCTGGCTCAGTCGGAAGAGCCCTTAACGAGGCAAACTCATTCCAGGTCTCTGTGGGGCGGCTTACCTCACCAGGTCTGGTGGCTACTGTCACCCACCCACTTCTCATCCTAACCCCCCCCCCCAGCTTCTGCTGTGGCCTTTCTTCTCATACTTGCTTATCATTTCACTCTTTCATGGCTGCCAGGCCATGCCCTGCTGGACTTCCCTGGCACATAAACRAGGAAGATATTTTGAGTATGTCTCATATATATTGTAAGGGACAGCCTTCTCTTTTTAAATTGAAAACGGATCACCCCCACATGCAATATATTCTGATCACCTTTTCTCTCTCCCAACTCCTCCCAGATCCCCCCCCCCCAGCCACCCAAATCCAAAGATTTCTAATACGAAATCTTTCTTTTGTATTAGAAAACACAGGCAAGTGAAAATTGGGAAAAAATAGGAAAAAATATCCAAAAGAAACGCACACAGACACAGAGACACATACTAGCACACACAGGAATCCCATTAAAACACAAAATTGGAAAACATAATATATAAGCAAAAGACCTGGAAGGTTAAAGAAAAAAGCCAGACGAAGCATTATGAAACAAAACCTCAAAAAATACCATTGAGTTTGCTGTGTGTACTCTCAGTAGGACTCCATTGAAGAAAGCTATTTTTTCCTTTTTGAGCAGTTATCAAATTGGAGCTGGCTTCTGGGTTAGGGATATGGACTTGAAGGGATACCTTTGTTCTATTAAAAAATTATGCGTTGTTTAACTTAAATGCATATTTAACTGGGCGTCGGGTATTTTTATTTGCTGACTCTAGTTGCCCTCCTCCCTGTAGATGCCATAGGTGTGAGTCCTTCACCTCTTGGCTGTCCGCAGGCACATCTGGGATCATTGCCGAACCTCCAGGTCTGCTCGTAGCCAGGTCAACTATAAAAACAAACACTTTGAGGGTTTCTCTTTTCACCAAGCCTTACCCACATGAGCTCACAGGTGCAAGATTATCCCTGTGAGTGAGCGCAGGAGTAAAGTTTTTAAAATTTCATTAGTGGCCACCACTTTAGGCAGAACAGAACATTCTTACCACCCATGCAGAGATTCTTGGGTCCRAGAATTTAGCGGTGGGTGTTTGGTGCGGTCTCTGTACCTGTGTTCAGTTCTCCGAGACAAACGGCAGGGGGCGCATGTCCTGTGACCGACCCAGCTTCTGATAAAGGGATGAGATCACAGTCCAGCAGGCCACCTGGAATTACTCAGGCTCTGGTGATACATAGATCGCCCCCAGATCTACCCCGCCACGTGCCAAATACTTCCTTTTCTGTTCAAACAAAGGACAATCTAAGTGAGAGACAAGCCTTAAGCAAGCAGGCTAGCAAACAACAAGAGAATCAAGAGCTACCAAACACCCCAACAATTAACACAAAAGATCAAGAAGAAACAAGGCTGCGACTGTTGCAGTTTCCCTGCTTCTAAGCCCACATATGACTTGGAAACGATGTCCACCTCCTCCGACTGGCTTCTTATGTGAGCAGTAGCTCACTCTCTGCTTATTTTCAAGAGCGAGGCTTTTAGGTCTTTGGCTCCTCTGAACTCTTAAATGGGATGTCTTCCCAGGATGTGCCCTCCTGGAGGAGGCAAGCATGATGCTTTCTGTATTTTTTTTCTTTACTTTCTATCGCCCTCTCTTTCCTCATCTCCCTCTCTCTTCTTTCCTTTTCAGTGATTCAGCACTGTATATGTGAAAGCACACACACTCACATGTATACACACATACATAATACATGCACACATGTATACAAATGCACACACACATCAACCAAAATCCTATAGAAAACAAACTTTCTAGCTTTAACATTTGCTGATTTGAGAACTCTCTAGTTACTCTGCCCTTCTGGGTGCCTTTGCACTGATTTTGTTGTATCTGATTACAATAGGGTACTTCGCTGGTGTGGCTCTTAATCATGGATTAAGGCATCTCATAGCCACCTCCTGATGGAGTGCCTCTTTTGCTCATAGGAGAAGGGGCTGTGGATTTCTGAGTCAATATAGTCAGTTTCATCTCCAAAGACCACGTGAGGGCAAGGTGCCCATCTCACTAGCAGTGACAATTGTCCCTGCCGGTCCCTYCTGGCCTCTGTGAGCAAGCATATACTTCCCATTTCTAGAAAGCATTCTATAAATGAATGAAAATAAATAAAAAGGAAAGGCCATGACTGGTCCCAGGTTTCAGCACCGATTAGGTGGAAACAAAAGAAATAAAAAGGAAAAGAAAGGAAACATGACTGCCCCTAGGTGTGGCAGAGGAGGCGGCTTATTATAGATAAAAGGGAGAGTGGAGCCGGTGTGGACGTGGCCAGACTGAGCTGTGCGGTGTGGGAGAGTGGGGAAGGCAAGGGAAGGAAGTTAGGTGCGGCACGCAGGAGACCGGAAGGTACCAAGACCGAGCGGGTAGCCAGAATGGTTGGATTGTATAGGGAAGAGCGGCCCAGCCCACTGGGCTGGAGAGTCTCGGGTAGGAGAGGTGCGCCATCTAGGAGGGCCCGTAGCAGGTAGAGACTGGGGGCTGCAGGGAGAACCTGGCAGGCAGGCGCACTTTGATGTGTCAAACAGACAAACAGACACCTCGGCCTTCTGTCGCTGACTTGAAACCTAACAGTAAGTCCTGAGGCACATGAATTCTCCAGCAACATCATCAGGGTGACCCCAAAGTAATGTTAGCTTCCATTGTATCTGCACTTTCAGAGGTGATTTCTTTCGTGTGTTACAAAAGGGTGGGAGAACGCGTTGCTGTTGAGACTGCCTTCCCGCTAGAGTCCAGGCTGTGTCCTGCACTCACGTTCAGGGCTCACTGGGCACCCCTGGCTAACTGCAGACCAGACCGAAAGAAAAGTGGTCAGTGTGGGCAGCTCCCTGCCTAGAAGGTACCAGGCACCCAAGGTTGGTCCCAGGGAAAACCTTAGTCACTGMAACAACACTCGGTCATCCTACATTGCTGCATCATCTCACGGCTAGGCATGTGTCACTGGAAGGAGGGTGGTGGTAGTAAAAGTTCCAATGACAAAGGCATCTGGACGAAGGGACTTTGGCGTCAACAGGTTCTGAACATCCACAGTGGTGATGATTGCTGGGAGCCCGAGGCGTTCAATGGGTACTTACAGGAAGTGGTGGAAAAATCCGGTGTCTGTTAGGCCCAGAATGAGTTATCCAGGGAGCAGAGAGGAACAGGGGAGGAGAGTGGGTCTTTCCTGGTATTTGGAGATGCGGGCAGGGGTGGGGTGGGTCCTGTAAATGCCAATATTCTGGATTAGCAGAGAATATAGCTGATAGGACACAGCCTTCCTTTTTTTTTTTTTTTTTTTTTTTTTTTTTTTTTTTGGATATATTCTTTATTTACATTTCATTTCCCTCGGGCCCAGGTGCCTGTGGTTGCCACGGGAGACTTTTCAGCTCCTTGGATGAATCCTGGGCGTTGTTAATGGCTCTCCAATTCTATGGGGTTGAGTTGCTAGCCTGGCGTTGTCGGCAGGCTTGGCTGCAGGGAGGCAGCGTTTGTCTTGCAAGGCATGAAGGAGGGCACATAGAGACTGTCAGTCCAGACGACCCTAGGTGGCTCAGAGCTCCAGCACCACACGCCCAAACCTAAGAAGAGGCCTTGCATGTATATCTTTCAGCATTTGAATGGCTGGGACTTGGAGACCTCTTTCTTCACACCTTGACTCAGACTCTCAGGGATGTGCGCTAGAACCACCCACTTCTCACGCCCCACAGTGGCTGGGAACTGGGTCTACTGGCAGGAGCACTTATGCTCTGCCTCAGTCTGCTGGTGATGGAGCGGGCATGCTGGACAGAAGTGAAGGGTTGACATGGTCCACACAGCCTTTCAGGTCTCAGAAATGGGAACAAACCATTGGATGATTGAGTTCCAAGCTCGCTGGGCTAGCCTAMGTGTAATTCATGCTGAGTGAGCATGGGTCTGGATGCTTCTGTGAAGATAGTTTTAAAAGACCTTATGAACAATTAAGGGCGTAGATGCTGAGTAACACAGACAACCTTTTTCAGAAACTGGCAGGCCTCATCCAACCAGTTGACGGTCATAGGAAGCTGTATGTGAAAAGCTGTTGCTAACATCCAGATAGTATCATGGGATTTCCTTCATGTTTCTCTGAGCCAGTTTGCTCCCCACAGGTGTCCAGGCAACGGTAAGAAACAGTCTATTCCAATCAGAGGCACACTGAGCAGGCAGTCTGCATTGGATTCATTCTAGAGGCTGCAAAAAAAGTGATTTGAATCTCAATTTTGCCAGGAATGGTGGTGTATACTTTTAGTCCCAGCTACTCAGGAGGATGAGACAGGGGGGATGCTTTAACTCAGGAGACTCTGTCTCAAAAAAAAAGTTACAATCACGTTTCAAATATACTGTGGACTAAACATAAACATAGAGGAAACAGGACATGTCTTGTCTGCTGCTTCTAGATCACTTGTACTTGGGGGTTGGGGAGCTGGAAAGATCTAATCAAGTGTGTAAATATTGCTTTATTGGCCTCGCTGCTCAGGCCATAGGGAGTCAGGCCACTCAGCTTTGATTAGTCAGGCATGGCGACATCTGGAGGATTTTCCTATAAGCAGCTCCCCAAAAGTGCCCTAGAATCTTCCATCCAGAAACATGGCCATAAGAATGAATACATTCACACTGCAGCCTCTTCCTCTTCAGTGAAAGAGCCTGTTTCAAGGGAATAAAAACAGACAGAGCAAGACACCCATATTCTTTTCTGGCCCCCTCACAAATCTGCACACACATGTATTTTGACTATACAAAGAGTCTTCATTGCGATATTTCCACGTATGAACATAGACTACTTTGATCAAATTCATCTCCTTATTCTATTTTAAAACATTATCATCGTCGTCGTCGTCGTCGTTGTCGTTGTCGTCGTCATCGTCATCGTCATCATTTTGAGACAGGTATCTCTGTGTGCCTTGTTTGTCTTAGAACTCACTATAGAGCTCAGATTAGCCTTGAACTCACAGAGATCTTCCTGTGTCTGCCTCRTGGGTGCAGAGATGAAAGGAGAAGCCACCATGGTTGGCTTACTCTTTATTTTAAATTATGTGTCTTTATGTGTTTGTGTGTGCACATGAATCCAGTGTGCACGGAAGTCACTGGTGTCAGATCCCCGTGGAGTCGTGAGCCACCCAACATAACCACTAGGAATCAAACTCGGGTCCCCTGCAAGACCAGCTTATGCTCATAACCACTGGACCTCCTCTCCAGCTCTCTGTCCCTCTTCCTCATTCCACTCCCTGTTTCCCATCCTTAGACTTCCTCCCTCTAGTGTTATGCCCCCGCTTCTTCCTGAGTTATGTAGGAAAGAAAACATGCAGTATTTGTCTTCATCAGACTGACGCCTTAACATGATAATCTCCTGTTCTAGCCATTCCCCTTCTTGACACAATTTCAATCTTTATGGTTGAGTAAAATGCTATTCTGTACACTAACCACCTTTATCCATTCCTCTGTGGGTGTCCACTTATAGCTGATACCATACTTGCCTACTGAGACTGCTGTATGGATAAATGTTAGTGTCAAGCCTCTCTCTAGTAAACTGACTTCGATCCTGTTGGGTGCATAGCCAGGTGTGGTAGGAAGAGCTCAGAATGAAAGCCACTCATTAAGTTCTTCTTCACTGGATTTCATTGAACCACCCAGGAAGGTGAAGGAAAAATTATTCATTTTATTTTCTCAGGGCTTGGCAGTGACAAAGACTGCTGTGACAGTCAGCATGATGTATCTGCTTGCCAAGGCGGCAGTCACAAGTCACTTGGGTCCTCATTGAGGCTGCTCTGAAATAATCTGAAGATACAGCTGAAGCTGATCACGAAGCTTTAGACTGGAGAGATGGTTCTAGAAGGTCTAGATGGGCCCCCTGTAAACAAGTGGAATACTTTGATAGAAGAGTTAGCCAGACCCAAGTGAAAAACCTCTGATCCCAGAACTCTAGGAGGCTGGGGAAGGAAACTCACTTGAGCCTGGGAATCCCAGGCCATCTTGAAAGACATAGACAAGCCTTGTGCTAAATAGTTTTATGCCAACTTGACACAAACTAAAGTCATCTCAGAGGAGGAAATGCCAACTAGGAAATGCCTCCATAAGATCTGGCTGTGGGCAAGCATATAGGGTGTTTTCTTAATTGGTGATTGATGGAAAGAGCCCAGCCCTTACGGGTGATGTCAGCTCTGGACTGGTGGTCCTGGGTTCACTGAGAAAGCAGGTTGAGCAAGCCTTGGGAGCAAGCCAGTAAGAAGCATCCCTCCATGACCTCTGCATCAGTTCCTGCCTCCAGGTTTCAACACTGAGTTCCTCTCCTCATTTCCTTTGATGATGAACAGTATTGTGGAAGTGTACGCCAAATAAATCCTTTCCTCCCCAGCTTGCTTTTTGGTCATGGTGTTTCATTGCAGCAATAGAAACATTGACTAAGACAGATGCCCAAGAGAAACATAAAAAACAGAGCAGAGCTGAGACTTTCATGAGGAAAAAGAAATTCCTCCTGTGACAGTGGTTTAGATTCTGTCCCCCAAGTAGCCTTTCCTGTTGAGCTTCAGCCCGCCTTCCTAGCCCTCATAATGGCATCAGCTAATTCCCTCCCCTTCACCCCACTGCTTCTGGCTGGACTCTCACTGTTAACACTTGCTACACATTCCCTTCTGAGCGGACGGAAAGTCAGTGGAGCTAAATGGCTGTTACAGAGTGATGGGGCCAACATGAAGATCAGATCCAGGTCTGCAAACGGCAGTCATTTCTGGAATGTAGCCTGCATCTCAGGGCTACTGACTCGGCATAGAGCGCGGGAGGGTTCGTCGAATGTTCTCTATTAAAGTTCCACAGAAGAGTTTTATGAGAGCTGATATAAGCAATGTTTCTTGGAAACCTCAGGCAACTCTTTGCCTCATCCTTTCCTTTCACAGACTAAGAATAGCAGCATAGGGTCTTTAAAATGTCTCAGGAGACAGTTTCATTTTATTGCTGCTCATAGATGAAGGAGGGCCAAGGAGCTGAGACGGAGGGCAAACATCCAGGGTCTGACCAAGGATGGGATTCTGGGCAGCTGACACGGCTGGCTGAGTGAGCTTTCTTCCTGTTTCACTGTCATGTGTGGTAGCTTTTGATATTCATATTCTCTCTCTCGCCTCTCTCTCTGTGTGTGTCTATCTCTCTCAGTGTCTCTGTCTCTCTTTGCGTCTCTGTCTTTCTGTCTGTCTCTGTCTCTTTGTCTCTGTGTCTCTCTCTTTGTCTCTCTCTGTCTCTGTCTTTCCCTACCTCTATCTATCTGTCTTTCTCTGTGTCTTTGTCTCTCTCCCTGTTTCTGTTTCTGTCTCTATCTGTCTGTTTCTCTCTCTCTCTCTCTCTCTCTCTCTCTCTCTCTCTCTCTCTCTGTGTGTGTGTGTGTGTGTGTGTGTGTGTGTGTGTGTGTGCTTTATGCTCTAACCCAGCCTACTTCCCACTTCAGTCAGGCAGAACACTGAGCCCTACAGTCCAAGTATGTGGCTGGAACATAAGGTAAAGAGAAGTAAGAGACTAGCCCTTTCCCATAGGTGACACCCAACATTCTCTCCTTAGAAACTAGAGACTCATCTTCAGTCAATTAATTCCAGAAACAGGAAGATAGACTAGAAGATATTGGAAAGTTCCTTCCTTCAAAAAAAAAAAAAAAAAAAAAAATTTGGAAGTCATGAGCTATGAGCTCATCACTGAAGGTCAGAGGCATGGCTCCTCCCAAACCAGATAAATCTCTAAGGTGGTAAGGAAGGACAAAATGTTCCCCAAATATATTTACTTACAATTAGACTTTGTATTTTCCTTATGAGTGCATCATATTCTTAAAATAGAGTTTTAATTTGTGTTCTCATAAAGTTTGTGTAAATATGGATTCCAACCTGGGAGAATGGCATCATCAAGATCAGGCACGCACAGTGTGTGAGCTGTGCACAGAAGTCAGTGTTCTGTAGACCCCTCTTTGCAGAACRGAAGAGCCAGAAGTGATAGGCACCCTCCGAGATATATGCATTAAAATGTGAAAAGTTAAGTAAGATAGCACTATGCAAACAAATAAACAAGACGTCTCCATGGCCCTCTCTGTCCTTGACCTGAGGTCTTCACCACTGCAGCCTGCTGGGGTAGGCAGTCTAAGCTGAAGTGTCTGGGTTTGGGTTAATAGTCACAACCCATTAATAATTGCTAAACACCAATATGGTCAAACAGTGGGGATATAATGTAGAACCCAAGTTTGTGTATGTAAGAGAGAGAACTGTGTTTTTCATTGAATTTCTGTTTTGAAATCCATTTGCCAGAGGGTAGAAAGTCAGTGTTCACGTATTAGTGTCTCGTCAACTTCCTCTACTGCTGAATTTGGCAGTCTTGAGGGGGCTTTTAGGGGGTGAGGTATTTAGGGAGAGACTTGTCTTCCTGGAGTCTGTTCCCTGGAGGGATGAAGCTGCTATTGGTTCTAACGGGAGAAGAGGAACACTTGGCACTAGGGGTCAGCTGGAGGAGGCATCCGTAGGGTGCAGGGCCAGCCAGCGCCAGCCAGCGCCTTCACAATGTGCTCACCTAGCATCAGATTTCATGAAGTCTGGGCTGGCTGAATGATACAAATCTGCAGTTTAGTTCCTCCTTCTAAGGCAGCGAGCCAGTTCAGCCTCCAGGGCCGCTTCAGGACAGAGCAGATGAATTCTCACTTTTGTTTGTTTGTTTGKTTGGTTTGGTTGGTTGGGGTGTTTTTGTTTTTCCTCATCTTACCTACCATGAGGAGTTGATGGATGGCGCTGTGAGGAGGGAGAAAGCACAGCAGTAGAAAAGAGGGCTGGAGGAGCAGGAAGAAACCCCAAGGACAGCTTCCTCCATGGCCTTTGAAGCCCCGCCTCTGGCGCAAGGGCCCACTGAGGCCAGAGGCTGAGGCTGAGCTGAAACTGGACCCACYGTGGTTTGGCTCTGCCTTCTGTCAGGGTAAACGAGARGATCATTTGAAAATAATAAGCATTTACGCAACTTTTCCCCAATCCTGACATCTTTTTCTTCTTTTTTATATTGGTGTACATTCCTTGTATATAGTACCGGGTTTCATAAAGACAAATTCTTTCAACTTATTGTGTCCCTTGATCACATTACCCTCCCACGCTCTCCCGACCCCTTCCCCCTCCCATGCTCTCTCCTCCCTTCTAGTCTCTCTTTTACATTCACATCGTATCTTTACAAAATGGTTTTGTGTATTCATGTCAAATAGAGGATCCACAAAGGAAAGAAAACATGCATTTTTCTTTCTGAATCTTGTTTCTTTCACTTAATAATNCTCTTTATTTCATTAGCTCCTGTACGGATTTCATTGTTTTGTTCTTGTGGTTTTTTATGTGCACTAGATGTGAAATATCTGACAGAGTGAGGTTACCAGAGGTCCTCCGCTGTCTTCCACAGACAGATTGTCATCTTTCTACATGGCTTTTTATTTTCTAGTTGTTTTTCAATCTCATACGTTTCATCTGCCAATTCTTGGGATTATTTCCTGAGCTATTTGTGTTCCTTTCAGAAAGTGACTTTTAGGTCTTATATTAAGTATGGCCTTTGACCTATTTTGAATGGGTTTCTATCTCAGTGTGAGAGACAGCTACCTAGTCCTAAATATGGATACCCACTTTCCTCAGCACTATTTCCCAGAGGGTTGTCTTCCTTTTCAATATATGTTTTTGAATACTTTGTCAAAATKCAGCTGAGTGTATTCCACTGACTCATCTGTGAGCTGTATACATACATACATATATACACACACACACATACATACATACATACACATGCACACCCTCCTCCCACATGGAAGCACGATTGCCAATATCATGTTTTTTTTTGCTCCTATGTCTCTGTAGTGTATGTTGAGATTAGATGTTGTGATATCCACAGTATCTTTTTATTTATTTATTAGCCAGGATTGGGTGGGCTACCCAATGTCTTTTGTGCTTGTATATAAATTATAAATTTTAGGATTGCTTTTCTAGTTCTGTGAAGACTATCATTGGAATTTGATGATTGTATTTAGTCTGTAGATCACTTTTGATAATAGTAATTTTTACTATTAAAATTGTGCCCATCAGTGAGTATGAGAGATCTATTTATCTTCTAGTATCTTCTTCGATTTCTTTCTTTAATGGTTTAAAATTTATGTTGTAGATTTCTTCTACTTCCTCAGTTTGGATTATTCCTAGGCATTAAAGCTATGATGACTGGGATTGTTTTCCTGGTTTCAACACGCCTGTTGTTGGTATAGGAAAGCTACTGTTGCTGATGGTCTTAATTACAACTTGCAATCTTGCTGAAAGTATTTATCAATCCTAAAGAGTTTTCTAGTGGAGCATTTTGGTTTCTTATATACAGGAATCACATCAGCCCAGTACTAATGGGGGGCTTCAATATCCCATTCTCACCAATGGACAAGTCAATCACACAAAAAATGCAACATCAGAGTTAAAGATTAATGATCAAGTGGACTTGACAGGCATCACAGGATATTATTTTTGACTCTGCAGAATAACTTTCTTCCCAGCAGCCATAGAATTCTTTAAAATAAGCCATATTCTGGGGGCATAACTTTAGTGAAGCTTCTCAAGGTCTTAGAAAAACAAAAACAAAACAAACCAGTATGTGGAAAGAAATAACGATCAGAGTTGAATGACATTATAAATCACATCGCCTTAACAGAGATCTACAGAATATTGATAGAAATGGAAAGAACAATCTAAAGATTCAAAAACACAAGTTGGTTCTTTGAAAGGTATACAAGATTGACAAATACTTAGTCAACCCAATCGAAAGAAAACAGTAGAGGCTGCAAATTAAATAAATTGGAGGTGAAAGACGATACAGCAGACACCAGTGAAATACAGAGGAACATTAAAACATACCTTAAGCACATCGCCCAATAAGTTGGAGTACTAGAAGAAATGGATACATTTATAGACACACATGATCTATTAAAATTAAGCTAAGAGTAGCTAGAGAGATGGCTCAGTAGTTAAAAGCATTTGTTTCTCTCTCAGAGGACCTTAGTTCAGTCCCTAGCATGCATGTGATGCTCCACAGCCAACTGTAACTCTATTTCCAGGGGACCTGAACTCTATTTCCAGGCCTCCTCTGGCCTCCCTAGTCACCAGATATGCACATGGTGTGTGTGTGTGGGGGGATTGTGGGGTGTGTGTATACATATACATATAAAATTATATATTATATATCATATATAAAATATATTTCTACAAACAAAGCAATAATACACATAAAGTAAATAAATCTAAAGAAAATTAAAGTAAGTAAATAATAAAATTAAAGCAAGAGAATATAAACTAGTTAAATTATCTATAACAAACAACGATATTTTAGTAGTAATAAAAGGATCTCAATGAAAAAACAGGTATGTAATGCCTGTGTTTCATCCCAGCACTCCGGAGACCGAGGCAGGTGGGTCTCTATGAATTCGAGGTTACCTGGCTTACACAGTGAGAGAAAATCTTCCTAATAAGAAAAGCATCACATCAGAGTACTCAGACCACCCAATACATCTATACTATCAACAGGCCTTAGCTTCYACTCCCGATTTTCCTCTTTAGTAACTGTTCTTCCTTTTTGTAGACTCTCCTGCGGGTGATAGAAGGGACCARAAAGAGAGGGAAAGCCAATCTATAAACCTTTGCCGAACTGGAGTAATTGGGCACCAGCTCAGTGAGGGGTAGGAAATATCAATTCCGTGGGCTTTCTTGGAGTTCAGGCATTCGGCTGTTCAATGGTTTCACTTGCAATCCTTTTCAGAAGCATCCAGCATCAGACGTGACATAGGACCTCATGTGGGTCAGAAGAGGGGGCAAACCAACGGTAGGAGCTTCTCAGGGCAATACAACACACACAGCTGGGCTGACAGAAAAGAAGTCCTAGGGTAAAGAYGTTCCAGCTTTGGGGCTCCTTTTCTTGGACACGAAGAAGTTACAAGAGTTACTGAARTGCTAGTGACCACATAATGAAGTCTAGGATGGATCTAGAAGTTTCTTATAGTTATCTGGTAGGGCAGTGGGCCTTGACTCTTAACCATTATCGCTAGCTCTTAAAGATCCTGAAGGCTTTTTGATTTCTAAGAGGGTTGGCCTAAACAGGCTTTTACTTAATAGTTTTGTCAGAGGCTGTACTCAATTTAGATCAAATAGTTTGATCAGCCCTAGTCTGGGGCATTAAAACAGTCGGTGAGGTTCCACCTGGCCCCACATGACCTTGGCCAGGATCTGAGTCCGAGCACGAGAGAGCTGCTGGTTTACAGTCTGTTTAGGGGTAGGAGGCCCAGGCTCGCTCGTGGGGGTGATAGCTCCAGCACTCTTCAGTTCCTACTGACCTTGGCAGTACTTTGTTCTGGATTAAGCAGGCTGCAACACTTTCCAACTTTCAGGCTACCATTCCAGGTAGTTGGCATAATTGCCCACCCAGGTATGCTCATGGCAGGGAAAGTGGGTGAAAGGTCTTGAGACATTCATTAGGTCAGCAGCTGTAGAGAATCAGACTGTCCTACCAGTGCCACCAGGGAACAGGGAAGTTTCCAGGCTCCACCTCCTGGAACTTTGACTTTTCTTTCTTCCTTTCTTCCTTTCTTCTTTCTTTCTCTTCCTTCCTTCCTTTCTTTTTTTGTTCTCTCTCCCTCTTCCTTCCTTCCTTCCTTCCTTCCTTCCTTCCTGGTCCTGTCATTTCATTTCATTGTTTTTCTTTGTTTTGTTTTCTCCTCCTTTCCTCATCTCTCTCTCCTTCCTTCCCATCTTCCCATCTCTCCCTTCCTGTCCCACAATCCCTCATTCCCTTCCTCTTTCCATTCCTTCTGTTCCTTCTGTGTAGCGCCATGACTCAAACCCAGGCCCTTGCGTGCTAGGCGAGTTCTCCATCAATGAACTACATTCCCTGCCTTCCTTGTTTCTTTATGTTAATTTATGTTGCTTCTTTTCCCAACCCTCCAATTTATTTCCTGTTATTCTTCCTTTGATGTGTGGAGTATTTGCTCACAAAGTGTGTTCTAAGGGTTGACTGTCTACATTCTTTTGAATAAGCCTGAGCTGACAGGGAAACTTCATATCTGTTCATCCGTGTATGTTATATTAAAACTTCTGTCAGAAGACTAATTAGAATTAAGCTGTGGTGACATGATGTTCCCTCAGGCTTTCTAGATTCAGAAAAATAAATATAAACTAATTTTCTATTA
>BDUI01000450.1:147323-175377 GCA_002335545.1 Apodemus speciosus | reverse complement strand
AGAGAGAGAGAGAGAGAGAGAGAGAGAGAGAGAGAAAGAGAGAGAAACTGGAATTTAAAAATTTAAAACAAAACCAAAATACCGTAGACTGAACTATGCCACTCTCTGTGGCGTCTTCCAGTCCCCTACTGTCTGTATTCCTTGGCCGCACGGAGGGCCATGCTGGACTAATTTGGAACAGCTTGGTTTGGGTGAATGCAGTTCTAGGACGTTAAAACAACCGTTAATCCGTTGTTCTCAGAGCAGTGTGCTCTGACCTTAAGGGATGTGAGGCCAGATAAGCAGCAATTATCGTGGGATATTACACAGTAGTCATCTCCCTGGAGGGGGCTTTGATCCATGCCCATCTCACTGGAAGCATGACTGATCTGTGGTTGTCTCTCCCACCAGCTTAGGATTCAGAGCAAGAACCTTATTGTCTCCCTTCACTAAGCCATGGTTGAGTCCTGAGCCCAGCAGGCCTGGCCGGTGTAGATGTTACTTGGCTTAGAAGAAAGGGAGGTGATGAGGTCTGGGATGACGATTCTTTGATCCTTTGGGTGTGGAAACATGCATGGCGATTTGTCCAAGTCTCTTCCCCAGAGCTGTTTATGAGAATAGAAACTTTGAAACTGAAAGCACAGTCAAATTCTGGATCACTGTAGCCGTTAATACAGAGACTTGGGACTTGGAGAGGAGCACATTGCTTCATAAAAGATAGGGCATAGCCAGTCATGATTCCATGATGATCTTTGAGTTCCTCAAGACATACTTTTCCTGGTCTGGCTTCTTCACTTTCAGGAAATCCTTTGAAACGGATTTTTACTAAGAAGGTGTGAGATTTACTGAGGCCTTACAGTTTTCCTCTAAATCTTCGTGTCTTTGCGCTTTGGTTTGAAGGAACCTCTTTCTTCCAGTCCTGCCCATCGCTCTGGGCTCAGGATCCAATTCACTCCTGGTTCCTCTGGTCTCATTCCACGGTAGTCTTTTTTTTTTTTTTTTCCTAGACAGGATTTCTCTGTGTAGCTCTGACTGTCTTGGAACTTGCTCTATAGACCAAGCAGGCTGGCCTTGAACTCACGGAGATCCACCTGCCCCTGCCTCCCAAGTGCTGGGATTATAAATGTACCCTACCATGCCCAGACGTTAACTTGTTTTCCAATGCTGGAGGCTGACTTCATGGCCCATTCCACATCTGCCTCATCCTTGCTCGGTTTTTCACCATCCTGGTGAATTCTGGCTTTGTAGCCATTGCCTCGACTGTGGACAAGGTGCTCATGGGCATGTCTGTGTCATCGTACTCTAGGCTCTGCCTAGGGCGGGGGGAATGGAGGAGGCCCCGCCCATGAGGGAAGTTCTTAAAAAGCACAGAAGGTACCAAGGATGGTGTGTTCCATGTGGCAGTCAGGTCACTCTGCCTGTCCTCAGGAGACTACGACATTGGAGGCCCTTGGTATGGCTCAGGAGGTCCAGCCTTGGATATATATACCTATCTCTCTGCCATCCAAGAGGCCATCTCTAGCCAGAATGGGAAACRGAAGCTTGGGCTTCCAGGGAGCGCATCGGGGCGTTAGAGACTCAGTAGAAAGGTAAGAAGAAGAATGGAGTATAGGTGCTGTGCTGTACTCACACCCCAGGACCCTACTCCGCACAGCATATCTTCCTCTGGACTGGTGTACAAGCAACCTTTAGATGGGGTGACCACAGGACATAGCGAACAGAGCTTTAGAAAGAGGATGCTAGGAGCATTTGTTCATTTCTTCATCCTAGGTAACTTCATCATCCCTCATCCCAAAGGACCAAAGCAGAGCTCAGCTTCTATGAGAATCTGAGGGTTCCCCAATAAGCACCCCAAACCAGCATAGATCCCAGCCTCAGATACACATTCCTTCCTAACATGGTGTCTTAGTCAGGGTTTCTATTCCTGCACAAACATCATGACCCAAGAAGCAAGTTGGGGAGGAAAGGGTTTATTCCACTTATTCTTCCACACAGCTGTTCATCACCAAAGGAAGTCAGGACTGGAACTCAAGCAGGTCAGGAAGCAGGAGCTGATGCAGAGGCCGTGGAGGGATGTTTCTTAATGGCTTGCTTCTCCTGGCTTGCTCAGCCTGCTCTCTTATAGAACCCAGGAATACCAGCCCAGGGATGCCACCACCCACAAGGGGCCCTCCCCCCTTGATCACTAACTAGAAAATGCCCCACAGCATGGAGGCACTTTCCCAACTGAAGCTCCTTTCTCTGTGATAACTCCAGCCTGTGTCAAGTTGACACACACAACCAGCCAGTACACACGGGAACATGGGTATTTCCTTTGTGTAGAAGGCTTTAGCTTCATTGGTGACTTAGGAATGTGCTAGCTAGCACCATATGTGGATTAGCTCTCCTTTGCCCTTGAGCTGCCATTGGAAGCCCAGAGATGCAGGGATTGCTCTCATTCCAGGCCCTTAATCCTCTGAATAGGTGCATCCTTTGCACTGCCAGCATTAGCACCCATAGAAGGAATCTCTTATGTTAGTTTGGAAGCTTCAGCAGCCAAATAAAACTGATTGGCCAGTAGCTGAGGCAGGAAATAGAAGGCGGGAGTTCTGGTAGGAAGGAAGGAGTTTGGGACAGAGCCAGGAGCAGGAGGAGTCACCTGGGAACACGGAGGAGGACAGAAGCATGGGAGCTGAACAGAGCTAACTGGCCACTTGGCAGAACTTAGAAGAGCATGATGGGAAGATTAGTGCATGAGTTAGTCGGGGAATAGCCAAAGCTTATGACTTTGTAAATATAATCTGAGTCTCAGAGTCTCAGAGCTTTGGGACAGGAGGACCCCTCCCCCACCTTTAGAGGGTGAACACAGACTATAGGAAATAGCAAACGTGCTTTAGAAAGAGGATGCCAGGAACACCCAGATCCTTTTCAGGGCCCAGTGCCCAGGCAGTTCTCCATTTGGGCAACCTACTTCTGTGGGGTTAGCTCTGATTTCTGACCACACACCAGAGAGGATGCTGGGTACCTCCTGGACAGGATAGATGTAGAACAAGGAGAGGAACACCTCCAAGGGTTCTCAGTTCCCACTATCCTTTGTCATGCTAAGCTCTCTGGGTACCAGTGCCCTCCACATTCCTCTCAGGAGTGTATCTAGAGATTTCTCCAGGAGCCATCACCACTTCATGGAAACACAGCATTTCCAGTTTTTGCCATATGAGAGCAAGACAATACCTGGATGCTTATCACCTTTCTCATTTCATTAAGATGTTCTCACTGTGTTACACAGCACCAATGACATAGGCTCCTTTCAGGGAGCTCCAAACCTGAGAAGTCAACCCAGATCTGCTCATGTGTTTGCATGCTTGGCCCATGTGGAGGTGTGCCTTATGGAGGAAGTGTGGCCTTGTTAGAGGAAGTTTGTCACTGTGGAGGTGGGACTTTGAGTCTTAAATGCCTAAGCTACGCCCCATGTGTAACATATCTAGTCTCCTTCTGGCTACCTTTGGGTCAAGATGTAGAACTCTCAGCTCCTCCAGCATCATTTCTACCTGCACACTACCTTGCTTCCCACCATGATGATAATGTGCTATAATTGAAACTATAAGCCAGTCCCAATTAAATATTTGCCTTTATAAGAGTTGCCTTGGTCATGGAAACCCTAAATAACTCAGAAGTTGGTACCAGGGGCTGGGGTATTTCTSTGATAGGCCTGAACATGCTTTTGCTTGGAGGAATGTGGATTTTTGGGACTTTGGATTAGGAAAGCAATAGAAAGTTTTCACTGGGGCTTAATGGGCCGTCCTAACAGGTACCGGGAAGACAGTAGTGCAGGAGGTGATTCAAACTCTGGGGAACGGGCTCCCTCTGGGGGAGGAGAAGAATTTTAGTATATTGCCTAGAAATCATTCTTGTGATATTTTAGTGAAGAATGTGGCTGTTCTTTTGCCCTTGTCTGAAAAGTCTGCCTGAGGCTAAAATGAAAAGATTTAGACTAATTGCATTAACAAAGGAAATCTGAAAACATCTTCACACAGACTCTGTCCTATCACTCACTCTTATGAAGAGTGTTTGGTCAAATGTAACAAGCTGAGAAAAGAAAAATACAATGTATGGTTCAAGGGCTAAGGGGGCACCAGGAAGTGGAGTAGAGATAAGACCTGTGTTCTAGATGAAAAGATTAAAGGAAGTGGCAACCTCAGGGCTAGATCCCACCCAGCGAAGCGTCCATCTTGTGTAAAGGATGCTTCCTAAGGGACATTGTCACCTATTCTAAATGTACAATAAATTTGCATTGCACAAGGAATAGTTATATCATATTAGGCATTATTATGTCCTGGTTATTGTTTATAAAAAATACGATTGAGTGTCAAATTGACAAGGGATGGATTGTGATGGCGATTGTCAGTTGTCAGCGTGATCGTATCTGGAATGAGCTACAGTCTAGAAATGGAGGTCACGCCTGAAATCCGGATCGTGAGACTGGAAGACAACAAGCCCTTAATCCAGACCTTGAGGCATAGTGGCCATGCTTATAAAGATCTTATGAAAAGGAATTAAAGAAAAGCTCCAGGTGTGGTGGTACACGCTTTTAATTTCAGAAAACAAAAGCAAGCAGATCTCTGAGTTCAAGGCCAGCCCACTACAGAGCAAGCTCCAGGCTTTTTGATTTTTTTTTTTTTGATTTTTCACAGAAGTGTGCCTGAGCTTCCACATATACTTGGCATCCTCGCCAGTGGGGTAGATGAGGTGTCCTACAGCCTCAAAGAGACTGAGGTGGTAGATGGGCCAAGATTTTCTCAGCAGCCCCATGTCTAGCATGACGTGTGAAACACATGATTTCCTCCAGGGCTGCACTGATTGGACAGTGGGAGGACCCTCCCCCGCCCCTGTCTGCCTCTTGCTGTCTTTATTTAGTTTGATGACAACACTTTACCAGTGGTGGAGGTGGTGAGATGTGTGAGACAGAGGGGGTCTCAGTGATTCTCAGCTTTGAATCTGTGCAACTGAGTAGATGCTGGTGCTGGGATGAGGAAGAGAGAAGGGCAAGCGGGTTCAGGTGACCCAGGAGCCTGGCTTCACTCCTGGTAATGTGGTGTTCTGTTTATTGCGTGCATTGAGAGCTGAGCGGGCCATTTGAAATGTCACAGAAGATTGAAGCTAGAAATAACTTTTTTTCAGCTATGTAGGGCCAAGCTAGATTAAATACACCTACACTCCTAGGGATCTCTAAGTGACCAGATGCTTCTTTTCTCTGGGTTATTGTATTAAATATATTCATAAATATTTTCACAGCTTCTTTTCCCATAATCTGTTGGTGGACTCTTTAGTAAATTTGATAATGTAAGGTTTAATATATTTATAAAATTTTTCTCAAAAGTCAGCAAATTATTGTCATGAGGAAACAAGACAGTGTTTTTTTTTATTGGATATATTCTTTATTTACATTTCATTTCCCTTTTTCCTGGTTTCCCCGCCCCCCCCCCAATGTCCCATATGTCTTTTTCCCTCTCCTCCCGCCGCCCCCCCCCGTTCCCCTATTCACCCCTTCTCACTTTCCTGTTTTGGTATTCTCCTACACTGCTGCATTGGGCCTTTCCAGAACCTGGGTCCACTCTTTTCTTCTTGTCAGACAGCATTTGGTAGGTGGATTGTGTCTTTGGTGTTCCAAGATTCTAGGCTAATATCCACTTATTAGTGAGTGCATGCCTTGGGTGTTCCAAGACAGTGTTTTATATTGATAGTTTTATAATTTTCCCTGAAATAGCTAGGGAGGTGGGTGGGGGCAAGGRGGCTGAAGAGGGGGAGACAGACAATGAATAATCACAATTTGGACACTAGAGGGCGCCATAAACATGTCAGAGGACCCAGAACTTAAAAGGTATGTCTTATAGTTCCTTTCTCCTGCTTTAGTCCTTCCCCTAACGCAGAAATCAAGGTTCCTGGGACTGTGAATAGGGAGAGTCCCCCTCATAGCCCGAGCCACTTACACATGGTCATTTTGTCAAGGGGTCCCTTAGCAAGTGTGGCTTCTTAAAAAAACGGTCCCTTAGCGGGGCTAACTGTACATGGGAGCAGAAAGGGGAAGTTGAGCAGAGTGACTGACCACACAGGAAAAAGAGGGGGAAATGAGGGCAAGCAAAATGGGGGAGGGGTGGACGAGGCTCCTTGTAGGACCCTGAAAGGCAGTCTGGTTTCTGGTTGAGCACAGGCTGGAAACTCTGGTGACCCTGAGAGACAGCAGGTGTCTTGCCACACTCCCAGACACTAGGCTCCTGACACGAAGCCCTCCATAGATTTGTGGCCATCAGTCACGTAAGGGCAATGCCCCAAGTCCTCCACAGGTAGAGGATGTGACCTATGGTCACGTAGGCTCAAGACAGATCTCCATTTTAATGAGGTACCTAAAGGCCTGGAGGCTTCGTCAATAAACTCCCTCCCCAGACACTCCTCCCTGCAAAAGGTACTTAGCCTCAGGTCCGCCCTGAGAAATGGGGTATGGTTTGACTCATCGCCACTCTCTGTCTTAAAACCATGGACTGCCTCTTTTTTTTCTTTTTCTTTTTTATTAGATATATTCTTTATTTACATTTCAAATTATTTCCCCTTTCCTGGTTCCCTCCCCCCTGAAAATCCCATAAGCCATCTCCCCTCCTCCTGTTCCTCAAACAACCCTCTCCCTCTTCCCTGTCCTGGTATTCCCCTACATCAAGCCTTTCCAGGACCAAGGGCATCTCCTCCCTTTGATGTCCAACAGGGCCATCCTCTGCTGCCTATGCATCTGGAGCCATGGGTAACTCCATGTGTACTCTTTGGTTGATGTTTTGTCCTTGGGAACTCTGGGCGTACTGGGTGGCTCATACTGTTTTTCTTCCTGTGGCGCTGCAAACCCCTTCAGCTCCTTGGGTTCTTTCTCTAGCTCCCCCATTAGGGACCCTGTGCTCAGTTCACTGGCTGGCTGAGAGTGTCCCCATCTGTATTTGTCATGCACTGGCAGAGCCTCCCAGGTGACAGCTATATCAGGCTCCAGTCAGCAAGTACTTGTGGGCATTGATAACAGTGTCTGGGTTTTGTAACTGTATATGGGATGGATCCCTAGGTGAGCAGTCTCTGGATGGTCTTTCCCTCAGACTCTGATCTACACTTTGTCCCTGTATCTCCTTCTGTGGGTATTTTGTTCCCCCTTCTAAGAAGGACCAGAGTATCCATACTTTGTTCTTCCTTCTTCTTGGGCATCATTTGATATGTGAATTATGTCTTGGATATTCCAAGYTTCTGGGCTAATATCCACTTATCAGTGAGTGCAYACCATGTGTGTTCTTTTGTGATTGGGAAAATATCACTTAGGATCATATTTTCCAGTTCTACCTATTTGCCTAAGAATTTCATGAATTCATTGTTTTTAATAGCTGAGTAGTATTCCATTGTGTAGATATGCCACATTTTCTGTATCCATTCCTCCATTGAGGGACATCTGGGTTCTTTCCAGCTTCTGGCTGTTATAAATAGGGGTGCTATGAACATAGTGGAGCATGTATCTTTATTACATGCTGGAGAATCCTCTGGGTATATGCCCAGGAGTGGCATAACAGGGTCCTCTGGTAGTATTATGCCCAGTTTTCTGAGGAACCACCAGACTGATTTCCAGAGTGGTTGTACCAGCTTGCGATCCCATCAGCAATGGAGGAGTGTTCCTCTTTCTCCACATCGATGCCAGCATCTACTGTCTTCTGAGTTTTTGATCTTGGCCATTCTGACTGATGTGAGGTGAAATCTCAGGGTTGTTTTGATTGGGATTTCCCTGATGACTAAGGATGTTGAACATTTCTTTAGATGCTTCTCAGCCATTTGATATTCTTCAGGTGAAAATTCTTTGTTTAGCTCTGTACCCCATTTTTAATAGGGTTATGACTGTCTCTTTTCATTGGGATCCACCGTGGGGAGCAATGGACTAGGCCTTTGCCTAAAGAACTGGCCGTCTAATCTTCCACAGGAGGTGTCTCAGCCATCCAGTGGCCTCCACCAAGCCAAGCCACCTGCTGAACAAACCAAAGACTTTCTCCCCCCTCACCCGAGGGACCCAGCCAGAGCTCTCCCCTCTTTTCCCCTTCAGCTCCAGCTAGATCCAGCCTGCGGGCCCCTCAGTGTGGACTCTCTAGCCCCTGCTGGTTCAGCGTCTACACTCTGACACTGAGCAGTTTATTTTATCCATATTTACACACAGCACTATTTGGGGAGGGGGAAGTGTCCTAATGATAATTAACTGAATCCCATGTGTACAACAAAACTTAAGATATGTTTACATTGAAACTGTTTACAAAGTACGGATGGCCTTTTCCATTAGGATGGGTTCTGTTGGCTGAGGAGCAATGGGCAAGCTGCAGGCCTAGAGGAGGAGTCTGGGCCAAGCAAGCACCGTCTGAGGGACTCAGGTGAGGCCTGGCCCTACAGCGAGCACGAAGCACCAGGCTATTAACGATATCCATCCCCACCCACTTTGGGGTGGAAAATATGTATCCCTCTCCTTCTGTTGAAGAGACAGCCCCGTGTGTTTCCCTGGTGCTCGTCTGTGAGCTTGAGGACCACGAAGCCCTCTACAATGATGAAGGCAAGGGGCATGGTGGGGAATTGGGGACACAGGGGTTAGATATGTCCACATTTCTCTGTATACATGCATGCRATTGTCAAAGAAAATCATTTAATAAGAAAAATAAGTGGCAACAAATAAGATTTCAAAATCCACACCGATGAAAGCTGACATACAAATAAATATGACATAAAGGAAGGCTTTCCTTTACAAAAGAAAATCAACTAGTGATAAATGTGGAAAGGATAACAGAACTAGAAAAACTCCCCCGATCTGCAGCCATCCCAGTACCAATTCCTTTAAGCAAGAATCATTGCCACATTACGTGTTTCAAACAGCGCTCCACAAGGCACTAGTTTAAAAGGAAAAATAACAGTGTTACTTTACTGCGGAAAGCCGGCAGGCGAACAAGTAAGCAAGTGCACACTGCCAGCCATGGGTCTGTGGGTGGCTCTGGCCTCCATGAGATGCACAGGGAACGGATCATCTGGACCTAACAGTGGAGGGGGCTGTCTGCACTTTTGAGTGGTCAAGGCCAGAAAATGCAGAGAAGGACCCGACAACTGCTCCTGATGAAGGAGAGTAAGGAGAGGAAGATGGTGAAGAGCAACCTTGGATTTCCTTCTCCTCTAGGGAACATCCCTGGAGTAGCCAGAGAAGTGTGAGGAAGCCCTTCTGTTTGTATGATGGTGCCACAACAAGGCTGGTTTCTGATTTTAATAACATTTTATTCTTTTGACCAGGAGGAGTTATCTTGAATAGTTTTCTTCAAGAATCAGGTTGCTGAAATCATTTAGCTGATGGAAATGAAATTGGAGAATAGCTATATCTCATGCTCACTGTGAAAGCCAGTCTGAAACCACTGTCTGGGTCGCAGCCTACACATCGCCCTGGGGAGCCTTCCCGTTTCTCCTGTTACTCAGGAAAGCACCAACTTTTCTGTCCTTCTTTTCTACCTCTTGTTCTTTTGGATATTGGGTGAAGCTTGGGCATGTATTCACTGACACTCTGGCCCCCTCCCTCCTTCTCTGAGAYCCCTCCCTCTAATTTCTGTTGTGTGACTGTTTACAACATGCAGTACTAAGGCTTCTTGCTTTCCTGGACCCAGATTTAAGAGGCCTGGCTCTTTCTTTTTTCTTTTTCTTTTTTTTAAATTTTAATTTTATTTTTTATTATATTCAACACAGTATATATTTTTATACCAATCATTAAATGATGGACATGTTATTAAATGAACACAAAAAGATAAAGTATTTTTGTTTGTTTGTTTTGTTTTTAGTGGAGCTTAAAATCTTGGCTCTTACTGTGGTACAAACCCCAAATAAGAACAATTTTTAGACACTGGAGTTCATTGTAATAAGGCTGTACTTCAATGTCCCTCACATTCCCCAAAGGATTTTACCTCCATAGTAGCTAAGCTAAGAGTTGACAGTTCTGCTGCACCAAGGAATGAATTGTAGGCACAATTATTTGGGTACATATTTCCTGCTATGGTCAAAGATATTTGACTTGAGTGATTGTCATCCTTCTCAGTCCCCAGGGAACAGGTTAAATTCATTTAAGAAATAGTGTGTGTATTAAGATGGTCCATTCATGAAGTCATTCATCAACTGTTTCAATGAACAATGGTTCTGCTTGGAGGGTGGCACAGACCTTAGGTGAGGGTAAGATTCTGGTTCATTGGCTGTGATGATTTTGAAAAGCATTCATCTCAGAAAAAGAGTAACTTATAAGGTCATCTTCTTCAAAACTGATACAATAATTATAAATATCAAGCAAAACATTCAGTCTCACTCTTTGTTATTCTCTTACAAGCCACCTCCCAAATTAATTGTCTACGTTTCTTTTGGCTGTATAAATAATTTTGAAATACGTAAGCTGTTCTGAAAACCACAGTAGAGTGTAAAACATCAAATAAACAATCCTACTCATAAATAGGCTGAGATAGGAGAAGCATGATTTCAAGACCATTATGTGGTACACAGCAAGACACTGTCATATACAAACAAGCAGAAAGTATATATGGATTGTACAATATTGGTACAATATTGGCATTGTCTAATTACCAAATTAGAGAGACCACTGGGTGGCAGCCAACAAATTTATAATTCCTCATATGTTTGAATTTCAACCAGTTAGGATATGTTGGTAATATTAATCTCCATATTAAGAGATATTAAGGAAAAGTGATTGTCACTTCCTGCTATTTTTGTTGTTAGAGGTGGAATTATATTTGTGCGGATTTGTTGAAAGATTACTTTCCTGCTTTTCCTAGGGTCTAGTTTCCCTCCTTGTGTTGGTGTTTTCCATCTATTATCCTTTGTAGGGCTGGATTTGTGGAAAGATATTGTGTAAATTTGGTTTTGTCATGGGATATCTCATTTTCTCTGTCTATGGTAATTGAGAGTTTTGCTAGGTATAGTAGCCTTGGGCTAGCATTTGTGTTCTCTTAGGGTCTGTATGACATCTGCCCAGGATCTTCTAGCTTTCATAGTCTCTGGTGAGATATCTGGTGTAATTCTGACAGGCCTGCCTTTATGTTACTTGAACTTTTTCCCTACTACTTTTAATATTCTTTCTTTGTTTAGTGCATTCGATGTTTTGATTATTATGTGACAGGAGGAATTTCATTTCTGGTCCAATCTATTTGGAGTTCTGTAGGCTTCTTGTATGTTTATGGGCATCTCTTTCTTTAGGTTAGGGAAGTTTTCTTTTATAATTTTGTTGAAGATATTTACTGGCCCTTTAAGTTGGGAATCTTCTCACTCTTCTATACCTATTATCCTTAGGTTTGGTCTTCTCATTGTGTCCTGGATTTCCTGGATATTTTGGGTTAGGAGTCTTTTGCTTTTTGCATTTTCTTTGACGGTTGTGTCAATGTTTTCTATGGTATCTTCAGCACCTGAGATTCTCTCTTCTATCTCTTGAATTTTGTTGGTGATGCTTGCATCTATGACTCCTGATCTCTTTCCTAGGTTTTCTAGTTCCAGGGTTGTCTCACTTTGTGATTTCTTTATAGTTTCTATTTCCACTTTTAGATCCTGGATGGTTTTGTTCATTTCCTTTGCCTGTTTGATTGTTTTGTTCTGTAATTCTTTAAGGGATTTTTGTGTTTCCTCTTTAAGGGCTTCTGGCTGTTTACCTGTGTTCTCCTGTATTTCTTTAAGGGAGTTATGTATGTCCTTAAAGTCCTCTATCATCATCAAGAGAAGTGACTTAGATCCAAATCTCTCTTTTTCCGGTGTGATGGTGTGTCCAGGACTTGCAATGTGGAAGAATTGGGTTCTGATGATGCTAAGTAACCTTGGTTTCTGTTGCTTGCCTCCTGCCATCTGGTTATCTCTAGTGCTGCCTGCTCTCACTATATCTGACTGGATCCTGTCCTTCCTGTGATCCTGGTTGTGTCAGAACTCCTCAGAGTCAAGCTGTCTCTGGGATCCTGAGATCCTGGCCAAGCTCTTCGAATTCTGTGATCCTGTGATCCTAGGCATGTAAAAGCGCCTGGGAGTGGAGCTTCCTCTGAGTGTTGTGGGACTGGCTTCAGAGTTTGTGCCCAAGGTCTGCTCAGGGCACTAGCCCTGACAGACCTGAAGGAACCCATGCCACTGGTCTCATGGAGTTCCTGTGTGCTGGAGTCCTGCTGGTCCCAGCTGTTCCTAGTGTTGGGACAGATGTGTCCTCCTCACCTCTGCTCCTGTGACCCTGGGTGTGAGCTTTCTCTGGGTGTCCTGGCTCTTTCTTTTTTAACTGCCTAACCTGTTATGTGTCCTAGAGACTAAATTCCTTTCTCCATGACACCATGAAAAGACATGTTAACAGCATTGGCCTCCTCCAAAAGTTCCAATACTAAAGATTTCCCTAAAACTTGCTTACTGAGGACCCTGCCTTTATTTAGCAAAAGGTAGTTACAAAATGACACTTAGAACCTCCTTTTAGCATGTCTGACAAAAACAAAACCAGGAATGTCAACCCTAGCCATGCTGTCTTGTAAGGCTCTTCCAGTTTGATTAAGCAATGGCAATCCTCCAAACTAGAATAATTTGGTTCTCAGAATTAAAGTAACTCATTTTTCTGCATTCTTGCCCTCCCCAGCTTGCTGGCCCCAGTAACGGCGGGCCACAAGAGAGGTTTATTAACCACACATCATTCTTTAACCCTAGCTACTCCTAACAAGGGCCAGATGCAGGCCAAGAAGGGGAATTTTTCAGTCTCCTTCCTGCTCCCGTCTTTCTGCCCTATAACTACCCAACAGGACAACAGGTTTTTCTTCTTACACTGGAGACTGTGCCTCCATGGGTCCTTTCCCCACTACAGCCTATGTGGTTAAGTCCCTCGTTCCTTTGTCTTTCTTTCCTTCTCATCTTGTACTTCTCACACTAAGCGCATTGACAGCGGCAGAGGGAGTTTTGGCAGTCTTACCAAGCCAGGTTCAGTCACCCTTGCCCATTAGGCCGGTTAGACAGTGGCAGTAATGAAAAGCGAGGTAAGGAGTTTTAGTCAGTGTGGCCACATTGGCAAGAAGGACACAGAGGCCCAGGAACATCACTCTCTACCCCAAGTCTGCTTTTGGGGTCGGGGGATGAAGTTTAGGTTTAAATAGAAGGCGAGAGGTGTGCATAGCTATGCAGTCCTGGACAAGGTGTGGTCCCGTTCATCACCTTTGTCTGACAACTTGTCAGAACTACGCACTCACTGCAGGGCCCAACACTCCAGCAACAACTACAGCAGCCCTGCGCATCTCTCAGCTGCCTGGCATGTAACTAAAATAAATTGATATCACTTATACTGTGACCAGGCTTTTCTTGCTTGAATCTTACATTGTTTAAATACTGTAAGAGGTTTGACGTGCTTTGAAAATGGTGATTCTCCCCAAAATTACTCTTAAAATCCAGTAGACAGGTATAGTGATCTTGATCTGGCAAAAAAAAAAAAAAAAAAAAAAACGTGCTCTCTGTAGAGGTGTGTGAAATGACTAACAGGAAGCCACCACACCCCACATCCGCCCTAGCCCTGTTAGGCTTTTCAAGGGAGGAAGAACTTAGACAAGAGGCTGTAGGTTTACAACTCTGTATTTACCCCCTCCTCTTCCACAGCAGTTTCCTTTTACATGTGTTTATGACTCAGGGACACCTCCTTCCCCTCCCCTGTCCCCTTCTCTCACTCACGGCCACGCCCTGGTCTGACATGGTAGACAGTGTGGAGGGAGTTTCATTACAGCTGACTCTTTCCAGGACAAATATTCCTGTGTGCCTACAGGGGAGGGAGATGGGGTAGAAAGGCTGCCTTTTCTCACCCACCTCCTCAAGGTGCTTTTCTTGGAAATGACTGATTCTGGTCACTCTGGGGGGCTTCTGATAAGTGACCCTGTGGGCATCACCCACCCTGCCCACGTGTGTCATGTTTTCACATATCACCAGCCACATGGCATGAGCAATCCTTTCCAGGCCGTTCCCTTCCGTCCTCCCAGCCGTGCCTTGGTGTGAGGCTCCAGATCACCAGTTACCTGTGCTGTCCTGGCGTCTGTCTCCATTCCTAATGTGGAAGTGTCGAGGGCCAGTTGTCTCGTTTCTGCTTCAGCCTTACCTTCCTGTCCCTCAACAACACTCCTATGTATTTGCAAGCCAGTCCCCAGCCAGCCCATGGAGCCTGTGTTTCCCCCAGGCACCACTCAACACCCCTTCCTGCAGGCCCTGCCATAGCTTGTAAAGCTCCTTCAAAGCATGCCAGGATGCGTGTGGGGACACCAGGAGCCATGCTCTTCTCTGATGTCTTGTGCTGAACACAAACCACTGAGACCCAAAAGCATTTTGTGTTTTTTTGAAGTTCATATTTTAAATGTCTCACTGCGTCACAGGCCATCGTGCTATGACAGCGTCTCCCTTTCCTTAGGGATAAACTTTGACATCCCAGTGACAGAGCAATTCTATTTGTACCTTGATATCCTTTAGGAATGCCCCAAGAATAGAAGGCTTTCTTTTCTTTTCTTTTCTTTTCTTTTCTTTTCTTTTCTTTTCTTTTCTTTTCTTTTCTTTTCTTTTCTTTTCTTTTCCTCTTCTCTTCTCTTCTCTTCTCTTCTCTTCTCTTCTCTTCTCTTCTCTTCTCTTCTCTTCTCTTCTCTTCTTTCCTCATTGCCTCTTCCATGAGCTAGGCAGTGGAAGAAAACTCTGCTGCCTCTTTGCCCACCCTCTTTGATCCAGCTCTTTAGCTCCACTTTGAAGCTTGCATCGACGAGCTCTTCAGTCCCTCTTCAGTCCCTGGAGCACCAGAGGCCTTCCCCGAGTGCACAGRGACATGTGCTCACTCACACTGTTGTCTTGGTTTCTCAGAGAATGAAATTTTATTATAGCATTTCCATCATCAATGTTTATTATCTTTGTCCCCTTCTCATCTTTGTGTGGGACCAAAGGAGACACGTTGGTGACTTAAACAGCCTTGAAAGAGACTCCAGGATCATCACCTAGGGCGTGCCCTTTTGACAAAATCCGGCAGCAGAAGAACATCATTGTTTACCTTAGTGAAGTCCAAGCAGCCACCATTGGGCACAAACACTGTGATCTTCTTGCCATACCTGGTGAGCCGCACCCTGACACACAGCCAGCAGAACTGGGTTGGAGAAGCACCTGGGATAGGATCGACTTCTAGGTGCCCAAATATGCTATCTTGTCATGTCATTTCTGGTACTGTTGGTGACTGCAGGGCTTCAGGGCAGTATGAAGACACTAGCCCATCCTGCTGGCACCAGAGACCCAAGCAAGGGAGCTGATCCCTAGTTTTAACTACATGCAACTAGCACCTAGCTCTTTCTTGCAATAGCTGATTTCTCCTCCCATTTCCCCTACAGAACCCTAACTCTCCTCAGTCCTCCCTTTCAGGACTCAACACATCCAGGGCATTCTCTGTACTCTGTACTTCCAAGCTTACATAGGACCACTGTAGCTGCACTTACAAAGCACTGTTTCTGTCACAAGTCACAGTGGTGGATGCAGTAAACAACTAGCTAGAGACAAAAGTGTAGTGTCTACCTACAAAAGTGTAGGTAGATTTACAGCAGGTATCTTAATAAAATGATCAGTGGAACTGCAAACTGTCGATCTGACCCCAATTAATTAACTGGTTGAATAAATAGCAGCATATCCACACAATTAAAAATTAACTGGACAATGTTATATACTTCTTGGTGACTCTTAAATAGTCCAAGGTTGGCCTGCATGAGAGTCACCCAGGGGTATATTAAAAATATACTTCTGATCCACTTGGATTGAGTTTTATGCAGGGTGGTAGGTATGAGTCTATTTGCCTCTTTCTACACCCAGTTAGACTAGCACCATTTGATGAAGATGCTCTCTTTTTTCCATTGCACACTTAAAAATAAAATAAAAAATCAGGTACCAATAGGTGTGTGGATTTATGTCTGAGTCTTTGATTCAATTTCATTGATCAGCATGCCTGTTTTATGCCAATATGCTGTGATTTTTATTACTATTGCTCTGTAGGACAGGGATGGTAATGCCTCCAGAAGTTCTTTTATTGTACAGGATTTATTTAGCTCTCCTGTGTTTCTTGTCTTTCCATATGAAGTTGAGCATTATTATTTCAAGCTCTGTTAAGAATATTTTTTGGAATTTTAATGGGATAACATTGAATCTGTATCATAAAACCAGATGCACTGAACCTGATAGAAGAGAAAGTAGGAATAGTCTTAAACTCATTGGCATAGGAG
The DNA here is from genome assembly GCA_002335545.1 of Apodemus speciosus. Lineage (NCBI taxonomy): Eukaryota > Metazoa > Chordata > Mammalia > Rodentia > Muridae > Apodemus > Apodemus speciosus. Next base: position 159,115 of record BDUI01000450.1, on the reverse strand, counting down.
ACAACTTCCTGAACAGAACAACAATAGCACAGGCACTAAGATCAACAATTAATAAATAGGACCTCAAAACACTGAAAAGCTTCTGTAAGGCAAAGGACACCATCAACAGAATAAAACAGCAGCCTATAGAATGGGAAAAGATCTTCACAAACTCCACATCTGACAGAGGGCTAATATCCAAAATATATAAAGAACTCAAGAATCTAGACATCAACGAACTAAATATCCCAATTAAAAATGGGATATAGATCTAAATAGAGAATTCTCAACAGAGGAATCTCAAACGGCCAAGAAATACTTAAATGTTCAACTTCCTTAGCCACCAGGGAAATGCAAATCAAAGTGACTTTGAGATGTCATCTTATACCTGTTAGAATGACTAAGAGCAATAACACAAGTGACAGCTCATGCTGGGGAGGATGTGGAGCAAGGGGAGCACTCCTCCATTGCTGGCAGGAGTGCAAACTTGTACAGCCACTTTGGAAATCAATATGAAGGTTTCTCAGAAAATCGGAAATTGATCTTCCTCAAGATCCAGCTGTACCATTCCTTGTCAAATGCCCAAAAGATGCTCTACCACCCCACAAGGACTTGCTCCTTTATGTTCATAGCAGGTTTATTCATTAATAGTCGGAAACTGGAAACAACCTAAATATCCCTCAACTGAAGAATGAGTAAAGAAAATGTGGTTCATTTACACAATGAAGTCTTACTCAGCTGTTAAAAACAATGACATCATGAAATTTGTAAGTAAATGAATAGAAGCAGGGAGAAAGATCCCGAGTGAGGTAACCCAGACCCAGAAAGACAAACATGGTGTGTACTCATGTGTATTAGCGAGAAAGTGGGAGACAGCCATGCTGCAGTCCACAGACTCGGGCTAAGCAATAATGAGGGTTTAAGGTGGGGGGTACTCAAGGATCTCCCCGGGAAGGGGAAATCAAATAGATTTCACATGTGGACTGGGGTTTGGGTTGGATTGGGAATAGGAAGAGTCAGGTGCAGGACAAGGGGAAGGGAGAAAAAATACTAAGAGAAACGATGGGAATTGGGGGAATTTGGGAGCAGGTGGAAACCACATGTAATGGAAACTCCCAGGAATCTGAGGAAGTAATCCTAGCAATGATTCCTAGTAATGGACGACCCAGGGCATGAACCGACCATCTTCTGTAGCCAGGCAAGGCCTTGAGTGGAGAGACTGGAACACCAGTCCAGCCACAAAAACTTCAACCTACTGTCTGCGGAGTGTGCTCTGACTGGAGACTAGCAGAGTTGCCATCAAAGAGAACAGAGAGATGTCATTCAGCAACTGATAGGAGCAGATACAGAGTCCCACAGCTAAGCATTGTGAGGGCACGATCTCCAGAATCAACGGACTGGGACTCATGGGAACTGGAGAGATGAGGGACCCTGTGGAGGTCTGACGTAGGTCCTCTGCGTTTATCTTATGGCTGAGTAGCTTGGTGTTCTTGTGGGACTCCTAAGAGTGGGAGCAGAGGCTGTCTCTGACTCTTTTGCCAGCTTGTGGCATCCTTCCCCTACTGGGCTGCATTGTCCAGCTTTGATGCTATGTGTCTGGTCTTATTGTAGCTTGCTATGCTGTGGTTGGTTGATGTCCTTGGGAGGCCTGCTCTTTTCTGAGGGCAGGAGGTGGGGAATCTGAGTGAGAGGGGAAGTGTGTGTGTGTGTGTGTGTGTGTGTGTGTGTGTGTGTGTGTGTGTAGGGGGCATGCTGCGGCTGTGGAAAAATAAAAAAATGAAAGAAATGCAAACTATACACACGCAGACAGAGAGAGAGAAAGAGAGAGAAAGAGAGAGAGAGARAGAGAGAGAGAGAGAGAGAGAGAGAGAGAGAGAGAGAGAGAGAGAGAGAGATCTGGACAGGGATCCCAAATACTGAGTCAGAAGTTCTGGGAACAGATGACATTTTTTACAGGGTACTCCAGTGGCAGTTGGTGTACGTTAAACTTGGACAAGGTACTGTTGTGGGAGTTAGTCAGTCATGAGGAGCCATGGCCCCGTACACTGTTCAAATATATCTGAGTCTACCTGACAGATACAGAAATGGAAGATTCAAGCATGGCTGTGTATTTTTTCACCTTGTCAGATAACAATATATATTATTACACTCTTAACCAAGCCAGCACTTTAATAAAAGTTGGGACTCATTTTCCTTATTACTAATCACTTGAAAAGAGAGGACAAGGAAGTGGCTATGCACGGAAATCTGCTCTCCTGCATCCATGGCTGCTCCATGCACCAGGTTATAACCCTCTCCCTTTAAAGCTGCACTACATCCGCGGTCCCAAGGGCACACTCCAACACAAAGTTAAGGGTAGAAAATAGACAAGCAGGTGAAAAACACTTCTCCAAAGACGGGTGAAGATGGCACCTGAAAACACTCATCATTAGTCACTGGGGGATGCAAACCCACAGCTAAATGCCACGTACATCCACTAGAGTGGCTATGAAAATATGCGTTAGTTAAGGGAAATACCAGGTTTTTGCAGAAATAAAAACAGAACTCCTACATATTGCTATGTCAGTGTAGACCAACAGTGTGTGTGTGTGTGTGTGTGTGTGTGTGTGTGTGTGTGTGTGTGTAAAATAATGGAATTGTTGCAGAAGACAATTTAGCACTTGCTCAACAAGTTAAACATAAAATCACCATATTATCTAGAAATTCCAGTCATAGTGCCTTTCCAAGGTATTGAAAACATTCAAATATCTATACATGAAATATTCATAATGGATGTTATACATAATAGTAAAAGCAGAATATTATTTAGCCATAAAAAATGAAGTCCTGAATCATACTACAACAGAGTTGAACCTTTAAAGGATTTCTTCTGATTAGAGAAAACTTTATATCTGGGGTGTAAAAGGTCACAAATGCCAGGCATAGTGTGATGCTTGTCTTCATTCCCAGACCCTGAAAAACAGAGGCAGACATATTTCTGTGAGTTTGAGGCTAGCCTGGTCTATAGTGAGTTCCAGGACAGCCAGAGCTACATAGTGAGACCCTACCAGTAGATAGATAGATGATAGACAGACAGACAGACAGACAGACAGACAGACAGACAGATGATAGATAGATGGATAGACAGACAGACAACCACATGCTATATGGTTTCATTTACATTAAACACCAATGAGAAAAAAGAGAGAGGGAGGAAGAGAAAGGGAGGAGGGAGAGGGAAGAAGGAGAGGGGAGGGGGCCTGACTTGTTTCTTTCAGGGTCTAGAGTAGGAAGTAGGAATGGAAAATGATTAGATACAGAATTTTCCTTTCTATGTGATGAAAACGTCTTGGAACTAATTAGAGAAAACGGTTCCCAATCTTCTGAATGTCCTAAATGCCACTGGATTGGGTGAGGGTTGAGTGAAGTCCTGATAGGCTGCATACTGTCATCATGGGCGCTGCCATGTTCACGGTCCCAGTGCCTCAGAGTTGCAAAGGCTCCCACGGGTGAGGTTCAGGTGCGGCAAAGCCAGGCATGGAGGGACAGGCCTGTTACCCAGCACCTGGGCGGTAGGAGCAGAGTGAGTAGGAGCCCCATTCTGTCGTTCTTAGACATATGGTAAGCTGGAGGCCAGCCTGGGTTTTGGGAGACCCCCATCTCACAAAATGAAAGAAAATAAAAATGTTAATGTCTTTTTAATGGCATGGGTTTAATTTGAATAAAAATTTTATAAGCTTACAAGATCACTTAGTGATATCTGGGAAAGTCAAATCGAATTTTTGTACCTCAGAGTTGAGTCGCCCATGAGGCATCCAAGTGGAGATTCCAGAAGACAATTGAGGCCATCATGGGGGGTGATGGGAAAGATCCAGACTGGAGCAAAGGTGCCCCCAACTCTTTCCAAGTCACTTCTAATGTCTATCTGACTTGAAATTCATTTCAAGGCACAATTAATATCTAAGCTAACATTTTTGTTTTGACGTGTTTGTTTTTGTGACACGGTCCCATATAGCTCAGGCTGCCTCAGACTCCTGATCCTCCTGCTCCCATGGGACTGATGCGACACATTACTACACCCAGCCTAAAATGCCAGAACATGGTTAACCCTGGCTGTTTTGGGTCTGGATGAAGGATATATGAGTATTTGTTGTACTAATCTCTCCATGTTTATGTTGAAATATTTATAATAGCTTTAACATTATGGAGTCTCACTCTATTCAGTTTTGTTTAAGAACAATTTTGTTCCAGTCATTCAGCTAGGAAGTTATCTACAAGATAGACAAATTTGGTGGTGTTTCCTAGTGTAACAACAGTTTACGCCTTAGTTTACAACAAATAATATTTCCGTACAGTAGGAAGATGGCTAACAATTATCCTTTGGGCCAGAGCTGACTTAACCACCCACTCCATGGCCAGATTTCCCACTTCCTCTTCCAGGGGCTAGCCTGGTGAGTAACCCCCACTACCAGATACTTCTTTTTCTGCAACCCACCAGATCTAATGCGGGTCCCAGAGCCCTTGCCCAGTCTGGCCACCCTTGCATGCAGCAGGAAACCTTTACGCTTCTGCAGGATGCCACGTGCCACACCCTACTCCCACTTCTTCCCCCAGCACTGCAGCCACGTTCTAGACATCTGGCAGGACRTGCCCTATCTCATCCACCCACAGGACCTTTTGCACTGCCTCTACCACCCCACTCCACCCCCAGACTTGCCACATCCTCTTCCAGGGTCTAGCCTGGTGAATTACCATGGCCCCCCTCATGTACACCTTTTCCACAACTTACAAGATTCAGCCTGGGTCCCCAAACCAGTGCACCAGCTTTATTCATAATAGCCAAAATCTGGAAGCAACCTAGATTCCCCTCAACAGAAGAATGGATAAAGACCATGTGGTACATTTATACAATGGAATATTACTCAGCTGTTTAAAAAACATGACATGACATTGCAACAATAACAACAACAATAAAAAGTGACATCATAAAATTTGCAGGCAAAAGATAGAACTAGAACAAAAAAATCATCCTGAGTGAGGCAAGTCAGACCCAGAAAGACAAATGTGGTATCTATTTACTTCTAAATGAATATTAGCTATTAAGTAAATGATAACCAAGCTGTGATCCAGAGACCCAGAGAGATTAGGTAAAGAGGTGAGATCTGGGGTGCATGCATGGATCTCCCTTGGAGAAGGAAATAGAATAGGATGTAGTGAAGACAGATGAGGATAGGAATTAGGTATGTGTGCTGGTGCAATGGGATGGAGGGAGAGAGCGTGGGGAGAGACAGCTGAAATTGGGGTTGGGGGATTTGGGGGATGGTATGGAAACCTAGCGCAGTGGAAACTTCCTGGAATCTCTAAAGGTGATCCTAATGAGGATCCTAGTAATGGCGATACAGTTTCACCTGGCCAACTCTTGTATCCAGGCTAGGCTTCCAGTGGTAGGACTGGGTTGCATTCTATTGAGTTGTTGGCCAAGGGGGTCCCATGGACGTGGCAACCCAACAGATGGAAAGGAGCCCCAAGAACAGGTACCAGAGTCAGAGACCCACTCATTGACACATTCAGAAGTCTCTTTAAAATATTAAGATGAAATCTATAATATATACACCAAGAATCTAGTGCAGACCCCATCAGACCCATGCTTGCTGTTTCAATCTCTGTGAGTTCATACGAGCTTTTCTCAGTTAATAGGGCCTTGTTCTTCTGGTGTCATCCATGTCCTCTTGCTCTTATGCATTTTCGCCTCCTCTTCTGAGGGTTTCTCTGACCTCAGAAATGCTAACATTTCAAATACACCTTTTATTTTCCATGTGGCGATGCAGTCTTGACTCCTACATAACATGTTTTTGACCTGGCAGAGAATTTAAAATCAGTTGGCCATTCTCAAGACCTGCCTCAGTCTAGTGTCAAGTCATGGCTCCAAGGTTTTAACACCATGGTTGCCAAGCCAACAGGCCAGGAGGTCTGCTCCTCCTGTGCAGGTCTCCTGCCCCAGATGGCCCTCTGTACTCTTCCCTTTTTAGATGAATTCTAAGAAACTTTAAAAGATCCAGAATGTAGACTTAATTTTTCAAAACTCATTAATAATAAAGAAGGGAGATTGAGGATTCTTTTCTACTTTTTTTTTAGATAAGAAGAAAGGCAAAAGAAAAATAAAATAGCAATATTTCCATATTTAACAAGTCCTAATGGTCACTTTTCATACCTGCCAACTTGTTATCTGATACTCAAGTCTTGAAAGATCATTGCCAGCCATGGTTTCTGACACTTGCTGTCATATATTGCCTATGACAAAGCACTGAGTTAGCTTAGCAGCAGTTTTACATGCTTTTTGCCCCAAGATTTTTTTCTTTCCTTTTACTATTGAGCAACTTGTTTGCTACTTTTAGGCCTTGACTAGATAAAGCTGAGACTCAATAGAAGATGGGCTTTGTTGCCCCAGGAACAGAAACTTAAATGTGCATTGGCCTCTGCTGTGGTCCATATGCTGCAGTCTGCTTACTGAGGAATGGACACACCTCTGATATGCTCCACACAAGAGAGAGACCGCAGAGCTTCAACAAAGAGTTAGTTCTGTAAACTTACCTTGTGTCAAAATGCTCCTGCAAACCAGAATCATCCATGACTCTAACATGTAGTGAAGTTATGTTTGGAGGATTCCTGGAGTTGACTGAGCTCTGCCCCTAAACTGGAAGAACTGGTCTTACTTTTATCTTCTTTTCTTTCTGTCTTTCTTTTTTCCTACCTGGGGCTTCTTTTTGTATTTCAAGGTCAAATCCTGGAAGCCCTTCACAAGCTTCCTCTCCAATGGTTCTTTCTAGTTATTCTGCCATTTTTATCTTGATCCCCCTTTTTATTTTCCACTTCTCTTTTGGATTTATCATTTTAAGCCAAGATCCCCTAGTATTCATAATTATCCTAGTAAAAAGGCTTCTTTCCGTGAAATCAGAGGATTCTCTAGTCACATCCCACCAGGAATAATGGTCGTTATGCTAATGGTGCCCTCTCAGTTCCAGCTGTCAGGTGTGTCCAGAGCTGTGGTCTCTGGAAGAATGAGCTGCTAGTGAACATTCTGTAGAGAAAGTGACAACCTTTGGAAAACACAACGAGAAGGTGAATCTACAAGATGCTTCCTCAGAGCACCAGCAGATACTTCATGGCCAGAAATGTGGAATGTAAATAAGGCCTTTGGATAGAAAGAAAAAGAGAGAGGGAGCAATGAGAAGGGAAAAGAAAAGGTAGGGATAAGCCTTTGACGTTATCTCTCTGACATAGATAATCCCTCTTTCCCCAGATGTAATGGTCAGTCTAAAAGCTGGATAAGAAAGTAGGAGAGAAAAGGCCAAAGAGAAGATGCCCTATTTAAAAATGTCTTTCCTGAAGTGCTGAGAACATCACTTTGTGGTAGAGTGTGTGACCAGCTAACATGTGCGAGGTCCCGGCTTCCCTCCCCATTACTGAGAAAAGACTGTGTTCTGGAAATCTCACTCACTGACTTGGATTGGATAGAAATGGGTCGACATGTTACATATAAGGTGTCACATACAAGGGAGCCTGGGAGGTGACCATGATGTGTCTATGTGCATTTCCACTCTGGGAGAAAGGCAGGCTCTTCAGTAAGCAATCGGGAAATAAATGTCGGTCACGAATAATAGCCAAATTTTACAACGAACATACTAGATCTTAGAACCTTCTCTACAAATATGAGCCAGGAAAAATTTTGGGGGATGATTGTAGGGCCCTTTGTTAGATTTACATTGTAAAACAGACAAATATGGACTCTGTAATGAAGCTATGTGCTTTACATCTGTAACTAAATTTAAAGAGACCCTGCTAGACCTTGGGACTGTAGCACCCACTTTGATGTGGCACCTGCTTATCAATTAAGGGGACTTCTGCAGCCAGGTCTSTGGTGGTGTACAGGAAGCAGTATGCCTCACCCCACYRGCTGGCCCTCTGTTGGAAGAGCTGAATAGTTCCTGTAAAACTTGCAAGCCTGTCACTAAGAGTCACCATGGCACTTTAAGCATCTGTCTTTCAGCATCTTTTAGCCAGAGGCAGGAAGACTGTTCTGAGACCACCATGGAGATTTCAATTAAGTTTGGTAGTGGGACTGAGATATTGTTTGAATGCTCTGCTGGTGTATTTGAGTATTAGCCTAACTGCAGGGGACGACTCTTCCCCGGAGTCTCAGGGTACAGGATCAAACACACGCAAGCTCCCATAACCCTCAGGTCCTGCCATCGCAACCCTTCCTGCTTTATTCCTTGGACTGATGCTCCCTCCTCCTCCTGACCTAATCTGACCAATCCTAGGGTCAATACAAGGTGCTCAACCGATTTCTGAGAACTTTGTCTCTTAATTTAATTCCAGAAGTTGCAAGATGGAAGAGTAGCATGACGAATCCTCACCATCACCTCCTGAAGGAGGTAAAGGAGAACTAATGACTTTGTCCTGGATCACCGGAGAACTTTATAGAAACCAAATGGCACTTACCATAAACATAGTATAGATAGACAAATTTCCAGAGCAGCTTGAAGTTCAGCAAAATGCCTGGAATATGGTGTTTTCCTGGATGGAATTCCAACTGGGTAGCAGGAAAGTAAGCACATTCCACCATCAGACTGCACAGGTCGATCTGGCTGCTCAGATCAGCCTTGGCAGAGCTGTTCCCTGGCTGGGTCTTAATTCTGCAACTGTAAGATAGTGAGATCCTGGGCTCCTATAGGAATAAATGAACTAAATGCAGCCTTTGGGACTAAAGTGGTGCAGAACAGGTTCCCTGTGGGTAACATCTCTTTATATTTATCTGGTTTCTACCACAGGGAGCACATATCAGCACAACTCACATTGGTTTGCCTTGGTGACCCTTCCAGGATTCTCTGAGATGGGATAGCTGAGCCAGACCTTAAAGCAGGGGGAAAATGTTGTTTGCTTCCAGTGACCGCTCAGTCAACCAGGGCAGTCTTACAGTCCCTGACACACACACTCCCATGCTACACCCACACCCACCCACACACCCATCCACACACTCACACTCACAGACTCATACACACACACACCCATACACAACCATACACACACTTCCATGCTCTACACACATACACACACATACACAATCATACATATACTCCCATGCTACACACATACACACACAAACACACACACACACTCACAACTCATACACACACACACCCATATACAACCATACACACACTTCCATGCTCTACACACACACACACACACACACACACACACACACAATCATACATACACTCCCATGCTACACACATACACACACAAACACGCACACACACACACACTATATTCAGAGGAAATTTGGAGGAATAACAAAAGGAGAGAAAGAAAATGGAAGAGAAGGTTTAAATGAAGCAGAGTAAGTAAACAGGAGGATGACAAAGATGATAGGATGCTAATTGTTATTTCTTCAGACCACATGCCAGGTGAGGGGGGTTAGTGTCCTTTTCTCCTATTTTCTCTATCTTAAAAAAAGATATTAAATTCCCAATAGTGAATCATCTCTTATTAAAGTTGTGTTCACTCTCCTATTACTGTGGAACAAATTGTACAAACTCAGCAGCTTAAAAACACCCAATGTCTCGTAGTTCTGTAGACCTAAAGTCTGGGTGGCTGTGGCTGTGCTCTTGGTGCTAGTCTCACAAAGTCAAAGCCAAAGCACCAGCTAGGAAGAGCTCCCATCTGGAAACTCCAGAGAAGACCTGAGAGTGCCCACACTCACTTGGATTTTTAATAGGCAGCCGCTCCTCTCAGCTAGGCTGATTTCTCGCTGCCATCAGTGTGGGGTAGCTCTCAGCTCTGTCCTTGCCACTCCGTGCCCCAATCTTCAAGCTGGCAGTAGTCCCTCAAGTTCTTCTCAGAGTTGGATCTTCCTTTGGTCTCTCTTCTGTGTCCAGCTGTAGAAAACTCTGCTTTTGAGTGACTCCTGTAGATGGGACCTTTTCTGTGTGGCCAATGCAATCAATGAAGTCCTATCTTGATATATCCATGACTTTTAGCCACATGTGTGTGTGTGKGGGGGGTACGTAGCACTGGAGATCACAAGGCATCCTATTAAGGTTCTTCCATGGACTCCAAGAGTGACAAGGACAGAGATCTCAGGTGAAACAAGGAACAAAACTGGGAGAGTTCTGCTCGGAGAGGTATGAAGAAGTGAGTATGTAATATCCCCCTTTAAGGACGTTAGAATTTCTCTGGAACCTCAAGGGTCAGACACTCAAGAATCATGAACACCAGTCCAATCAAAAGGTACAGAGGCCTAAAGAAGCTAAGATGACACTGTGAGCAACCAAGAGGACATGGGACATTGCTAACCCGACTCTGACCTAGGAGACCATGAGACATTAGGGAAGGTCCAACTAACATCCCCGAAAGAAAAGGAATGTTCCCTGGGCTCCTCCAAGATACCCGAAAAGGAGTTCAGCATAGACTGATTGGAGACAAAGAAGGACTAACCATGAAGGGGAGGACAAGCTGGTGACCTGAGAAGCAGGAGCTTAAGCTCAGAGCTTCCCTAGAGTGAGGAACAAAGAAGGACTGATTCACCCTCACCAGAAGGCTAAAGGCAAGAGACACCGGGACAACTGAGCAGGAGGGCACTCATGATCTAGACACCAGGTGATATGCATATCTACAAAGTAGAAGCAAAATTCAGGAAAGCACCCTGTCCTAACTCGACCAGTGTGCTGGCATGGTTTTCTGAGGGAGGAAAGCAAAGCATCTTGGGGAAAGTGTGCTGTGTCTACTGTAAACAGCAGCAACATGTGGAATACGGCAGCCATATTACCATGCATGGGTTTGCCTTTCATCCCTTTAAGCACATTTTTCTGGATCTGCTTTGATTTGGGGAACTAATAAGAAATGTCAAATATGGGATGAAGACTGTTTGGTTCTTGTTTAACCGCCAGTTTGCACCTCCACCCTGGGTTCTGACTGACAGGAAGATCTGTCTGCCCATGCCTCAATCTTAAAGTTGCTTCATTTCCCCTGTCCAGTTCCGAGCCCGATCTATACATACATAGATATATAGAGGCCCAGCCTTTTTCCTGGAAAGCAGCATGCCCTCTAATGGCCAGTCTGGAGGCCCTATTTTACTTGTCTGATGGTGACAGGTCTCATGTTGTAGCTTTGTAGCCCAGCCTGGGAGTTGAACTCAAATGCAAAGCAAACTATCCTGCCCCAGCCTTCTGAGGCAGGCTTATATGAGAGCCAGCCACCACACTTGACTTGGGTACCCTATTTCTATTGGGGTTAGGGCTGTAATGAGAGGGCCCAGAGTTTTCCTCCCTTCTGGAAGCTTCAGAGGTGATGCTCCAGAGACAGACTGAGCCTGTCATCTGTGGCAAGGTCTCAAGATCAAAAGCTTACCTGGCACACACCCTGACCCGAAATACTGGGTGTCCTAAGAAGATATTCCATCTGCTGTCTAATTATGACAGTACATCTGATAAACTGTATAAAAGAAGTTACAAAGGTTCATATGTGAAATGTCTCTTAATCATTCATAGGGAGGGCTGCTAGAGGTGGGAGAACTTGCATTAAGTCTCAACCAAAGACAGATAACAGGTTGCAGGCAGGCTGAGTGACCACACAGCCCACGCAGCCGCAGCTTATCGAGAAAAAAGGTGGCATTTCCCGGCAACCTCAAGTAACCCTGCATGGCTCCAAGACAAATGGGGAGCCAATGACAGTTTCAGACTCAGCCCTCTGAGTCAGCCCCGTCCCTCACACACACACACACACACACACACACACACACACACACACACACACACACACACTTTTGGCAT
>BDUI01000449.1:234536-272087 GCA_002335545.1 Apodemus speciosus | reverse complement strand
CCAGGACTTGCTGTGGTTGGAGAATTAGGTTCAGATGCTGCCATATTGCTTTGATTTCTGTTAGTAATGTTCCTGCATTTGCCTTTTGCCATCTGTTTATCTCTGGAGTTAGTTGGTGTGGTTGTTGCTGTTTGGTGTTTGAAGCTCTTATAAGCCTGGCTTTAGTTGCTGCTGTCACAGAGGGTGACCGTGCTCTCAAGGTGGATGCTGGATGGTTTAAGCTACTGGGCTTCTAATTACCTCCTCAGCTCTTCTGGGCTGGGCCTGAGATTCCTTGCTGCTTGCTGCTGGGTATGCAGTTGGCCTCCTGCTGTTTCCTCCTGGCCTGCCTAGATGCCAGCTTTTAAGAATCAGGTCTTTTTTTTTTCTCCCACAGATCTGGGCTCATCTGTTAGATCTTTATGGTGACCTGGTCAGGCCAACAGCTGCAAGATGGTGGCAGGTCTTGGGGTTCTGTCTAACCACGAGATTCCCTACAGAAGTAGAGCTTCCTTGGTTGGATTGCTGGAGCCTAGATGGTGATGCTCTCGGTCCACAGGGCTCTGTCTGGTTAGCTGTCTGAGGTGCCCCGAGGCAAGGTGGCTGCTTCTAGTCGCTCTTGGCCTCTGTCCCTGTACCTGGTTGGTGTCCGCACGGGTCAGCGACTGCCTGCAGCTCTGACCTGAGGCAAGATCGACTCTTCTTTTTCAAGACAGGGTTTCTCTGTATAGCCCTGGCTGTGCTGGACTGAGTACAGCCTAACTCAGTCTGTAGACCAGGCTAGCCTCGAACTCAGAAATCTGCCTGCCTCTGCCTCCCAAGTGTGTGGATTAAAGGCGTGCGCCACCACCGCCCAGCCTGACTCTTACTTTTCTTTTTCAACATGCTTGAACTTTTTTTTCACCTACTTCCATTCCAGATTGATCTCTCTCTTACCATAGAAAGACCCAGTAAGGGAGGCCAGCTGTGCACTGGCGTTCCGTCTGTTTCCTGGAGCAGTGTGAGCCCTGCCTCAGGCCCCCACGATGAGCCTCACTAGATGCTCCTAACCCACGATTCCAAACCAAACGGCCCTTCCTTCCTTAGGCTGCTTTTGTTAGGTATTTAATCAGAGACAGGGAATGTAACTACAGTTAGAGGAGAAAGGTAGAAGCAGTAGTTCACCGAAGCCAGTATCCTATGGAGCAGTTCTCTCAGAGTACGTCAGCCACACAGTTTGGAAATTCCTCAGAAATTGAGTTTAGAAGGTGATGGTGGCACAGGGCTTTAATCCCAGCACTAAGGAGGCAGAGGCAGGTGGATCTCTGTGAGTCTGATACCAGCCTGGTCTACAGAGTGAGTTCTGGGACATCCAGGGCTATTACATAAAGAAACCTTTCTGGAAAAATTTAAAATTAGTCATTAATATTTTAATTAAAATGTGACTATTTCTCTATTATACTTTGGTACCTTGACAACCAAGACATTTCACAAAATATAGAATAAAAAGGCTTTGAGAAAACTTTAGAACAGTTTCCACTTTGGAAATGCAAGCTCCCTTCATAAAAATCCACGTCCTGGCCACCTGCCCTTTCTGCTGTGGCTGACTCTTGCCTGGTCTGCCACAGTCAAGACACCATCTCCTGATACTTCCTAGAAAACCAGCCGCACTTGGGGCATTTGTTAAGAACCCCCTCTCACTTCAGGAGGCCCAGAGCTGCTGATGGAGGTCCGGCAGGGCTTGCTACCCTGCAACCGCCAAAACCCCTACTCTCCCGAATACCACTCTCCTTCTGTTCCTTCTGCCCCCTCAGCCACCACCTGCCCTTTCTGCTGTGACAGACTCTTGCCAGGTCTGCCACAGTGAAGACAGCATCACCTGGATGGAGCTGGAGAGCATCATACTGAGTGAAGTAACCCAGTCTCAAAAGAATACCCAAGGCATGCACTCACTGATAAGTGGATATTAGCCTANTTCCCTAACCTAAAGAAAGAGATGCCCATGAACATACAAGAAGCCTACAGATCTCCAAACAGACTGGACCAGAACAGAAATTCCTTCTGTCACATAATAATCAAAACACCAACTGCACTAAACAAAGAAAGAATATTAAAAGCAGTAAGGGGAAATGGTCAAGGACATTTTAGGACATATAAAGGCAGACCTATCAGAATTACACCAGACTTCTCACCAGAAACTATGAAAGCTAGAAGATCCTGGGCAGATCTCACACACACCCTAAGAGAACATAAATGTTAGCCCAGGCTACTATACCCAGCAGAACTCAATTACCATAGACAGAAAAAACAAGACATTCTATGACAAAACCAAATTTACACAATATCTTTCCACAAACCTAGCTCTACAAGGGATAAGGGGTAGAAAATACCAACACAAGAAGGGAAACTATACCCTAGAAAAAGCAATAAAATAATCTTTCAACAAACCCAAAAGAAGATAGCCATACAAACAGAATTCCACCTTTACCAATGAAAATAACAGGTAGGAACAATCACTTTTCCTTAACATCAATGGACTCCATTCCCCAACAAAAAGACAGAGTAACAGACTGGGTATGTAAACAGCACCCAACATTTTGCTGCATAAAACAAACCCACCTCAGTGACAAAGACAGTCACTACCTCAGAGTCAAAGGCTGGAAAACAATTTTCCAAGCAAATGGTCTCAAGAAACAAACTGGAGTGGCCATTCTTATATCAAATAAAATTGACTTTCAACCAAAAGTTGTCAAAAAAGATAAGGAGGGACAGACACTTCATACTGGTCAAAGGAAAAATATACCAAGATGAACTCCCAATTCTGAACATCTATGCTCCAAATGCAAGGGCACCCACATTCATAAAAGAAACTTTAGTAAAGCTCAAAGCACACATTGTACCCCACACAATAATAGTGGGAAACTTCAACACCCCACTCTCAACAATGGACAAATCATGGACACAGAAACTAAACAAGAGACCCAATGAAACTAACTGAAGTTATAGATGAAATGGATTTAACAAATATCTATAGAACATTCCATCCTAAAGCAAAAGGATATACCTTCTTCTCAGCACCTTATGGTACCTTCTCCAAAACTGACCATGTAATTGGTCAGAAAACAGACCTTAACAGATACAGGAATATTGAAGTTATTCCATGCACGTTATCAGATCACCAAGGCCTAAGGCTGGTCTTAAGCTCAAACAAAAATAGAAAACACACATACACATGGACATTGAACAATGCTCTACTCAATGATAGCTTGGTCAAGCAAGAAATAGAGAAATAAACTTTTTAGAATTTAATGAAAATGAGGACACATCATACCAAAACTTATGGGACACAATGAAAGCAGTGCTAAGGGGGAAAACTCATAACCCTAAGTGCCTCCAAAAAGAAAATGGAGAGAGCTTATACTAGCAACTTGACAATACACCTGAAAGCTCTAGAACAAAAAGAAGCAAATGCACCCAAGAGGAGTAGACGGCGGGAAATAAACTCAGGGCTGAAATCAACCAAATAGAAACAAAAAGAACTATACAAAGAATCAACAAAATCAGGAGCTGATTTGAGAAAATCAACAAGATAGATAAACCCTTAGCCAGACTAACCAGAGGGCACAGAGGCACTACCTAAATTGATATCAGAAATGAAAAGAGATATAACAGAAACTGGAAATTCAAAAAAATCACATCCTACTACAAGAGCTTATACTCAACAAAATTGGAAAATCTGGACAAAACGGACAATTTTCTAGACACATACCAATATTAAAGGATCAGATAAACCATCTAAATAGTCCCATGAGTCCTGAGGAAATAGAAGCAGTTGTTAATAGTCTAACAACAACAACAACAACAACAACAACAACAACAACAAAAGTCCAGGACCAGATGGGTTTAGTGGGGGAATTCTATCAGATCCTCAAAGAAGAGCTAATACCAATACTCTTCAAACTATTCCACAAAATAGAAACTCAAGGAACTCTACCCAATTCATTCTATGAAGCCACAATAACGCTTATATCTAAACCAAACAAAGACTGAACAAAGAAAGAGAACTTCAGACCATTTTGCCTTATAAACATTGATGCAAAAATACTCAGCAAAATTCTGGTCAACAGAATCCAAGAATGCATCAAAACAATAACTCATCATAATCAGGTAGGCTTCATCCCATGGTTGAAGGGATGGTTCAATACATGGAAATCCATCAATGTAATCTACTACATAAACTCAAAGAAAAAAAAACCCACATGGTCATTTCATTAGATGCTGAAAAAGCTTTTGACAAAATCCAGCATCCCTTCCTGGTAAAAGTCTTGTAGAGATCAGAATCCAAGGCCCATACCTAAAAATAGTGAAGGCAATATACACCAAACAAGTAGCCAACATCAAACTAAATGGAGAGAAACTTGAAGAAATCCCTCTGAAATCAGACCAGGCAAGTCTGCCCACTCTCTATTCAATATAGTACTTGAAGTCCTAGCCAGAGCAATTAGACAACAAAAGGAGGTCAAAGGGATACAAATTGAAAAGGAAGAAGTCAAAATATCACTATTTGTAGATGATATGATCGTATACTTAAGCGACCCCACAACTTCCACCAGAGAACTTCTAAAGCTGATAAACAACTTCAGCAAAGTGGCTGGATATAAAATTAACTCAAATCAGTAGCCTTCCTCTATCCTTTACTAAGAATAAACAAACTGAGAAAGAAATTATGGAAATGACACCCTTCACAATAGTCACAAATAATATTACATATCTTGGTGTGACTATAAGCAAGGGAAACATTTGTATGACAAGAACTTAAAGCCTCTGAAGAAACAATTCTAAGAAGATCTCAGAAGATAAAAAGATCTCCCATGCTCATGGATTGGCAGGATTAATATAGTTAAAATGCCCATCTTGCCGAAAGCAATCTACAGATTCAATGCAATCCCCATCAAGATTCCAAATCAATTCTTCATAGAGCTAGAAAGAGCAATCTGCAAATTCATTTGAAATAACAACAACAACAACAACAAAAAAAAAAAAACCCAGGATATTGAAAACTATTTTTCACTACAAAAGATCTCCTGTGGGAATCACCATCCCTGACCTCGAGCTCTACCACAGAGCAATAGTGATAAAAAACTGTATGGTATTGATACAGAGACAGGCAGGCAGATCAATGGAATAGAATTGAAGACTCAGAAATGAACCTACTCACCTACGGTCACTTGATATTTGACAAAGGAGCTAAAAACATCCAGTGGAAAAAAGACAGCATTTTTAAAGAATGGTGCTGGATCAACTGGAGGTCAGCATGCAGAAAAATGCAAATCGACCCATTCTTATCTCCTTGTACAAGGTTCAAGTCCAAGTGGATCAAGGTCCTCCACATAAAACCAGATACAGTGAAGCTTATAGAGGAGAAATTGGGGAAGAACCTTGAACACATGGGCACAGGGGAAAATTTCCTGAATAGAACACCAATGGCTTATGCTCTTAGAACAAGAATCGACAAATGGGACCTCATAAAATTGCAAAGCTTCTGTAAGGCAAAGGACACTGTCAATAGTGTCACGTCCACCTCGACCAGAAAGAAAGTCGCAACACAGGAGCTCTTCTTTATGCAGTTTAATCAGGAACCTTCTCGGTGAGACCTCCATTTGACAGTGCCCGCGCTGCCATAGTAAGGAGAATGCCCCAGCTTTACTGAGAGACCAGCAATATATATACTAGAGGCCAGGGAAGGGAACAGGAGAAAACAATTATAGCCATAGGTCAGGCACCTGGGAAGTCCTGTGCGGGAAGGCAGGAATCAAGCTAAGCCACGAGATCACAGGATGTTTTGCTCTCAAGAAATCTGTGCTAACAGCTCAGCTGGGGGCGTTGAGCCAAGCTCACCGGTTCCCAACACAATAGGACAAAATGGCAATCAACAGATCGAGAAAAGATCTTTACCAATCCTACATCTGATAGACGGCAAATATCCAATGTATATAAAGAACTCAAGAAGTTAGACTCCAGAGAGTCAAATAACCCTATTAAAAAATGAGATACAGAGCTAAACAGGGAATTCTCAACTAAGGAAACTTGAATGGCTCTGAAGCACCTAAAGAAATGTTCAGCATCCTTAGTTATCAGGGAATGCAACCAATGCAAATCAAAACAACCCCGAGTTTCTACCTCACACCAGTCAGAATGGCTAAGAAGAAAAACTCAGGGGACAGCAGATGCTGGAGAGGATGTGGAGAAAGAGGAATACTTCTCCATTGCTGGTGAGATGGAAAGCTGGTACTCTGGAAATCAATTTGGCGGTTCCTCAGAAAATTAGACATAGTACTACCTGAGGACCCAGCTATACCACTCCTGAACATGGGAACCCAGAGGATTCCCCAGCATGCAATAAGGACACATGCTCCTCTATGTTCACAGCAGCCTTATTTATAATAGCCAGAAGCTGGAAAGAACCCAGATGTCCCTCAACAGAGGAATGGATACATAAATTGTGGTATATTTACACAATGGAGTACTACTCAGCTATTAAAAACAATGAATTCATGAAATTCTTAGGCAAATGGATGGAACTAGAAACTGCCATCCTGAGTGAGGTAACCTAGTCACAAAAGAACCACATGGTATGCACTCACTGTTAAGTGGATATTAGCCCAAAAGCTGAAAATAAACAAGTTACAACTCACAGACCACAGAAAGCTCAAGAAGGAAGACCAAATTGGGGGCGCTTTGGTTTTTCTGAGACAGGGAACAAAATACTGGAGCAATTATGGAGACAATGTGTGTAGCAGAGACTGAAGGAAAGGCCACCCAGAGACTGTCCTACCTGGGGATTCATCCTATAAACGGTCACCGAACCAGGATACTATTATGGATGACAAGAAGTGCCTGCCGAAAGGAGCCTGTTATGGTTGTCTCTGGAGGGGCCCTGCCAGAGCCTTACAGGTACAGAGGCAGATGCTAGCAGCCAACCATTGGACTGAGCACGGGGTCCCCAATAGAGGAGTTGGAGGGTGGTCTGGAGGAGCTGAAGGGGTTTTCAGCCCCGTGAGAAGAACGACAATGTAGACCAACCAGATGCCCCAGGGCTCCCAGGGACTAAGCCACCAACCAAGGGGTACACATGGTTCCAGCCAAAAGTGTGGCAGAGAAATGCCTTGTCGGGCACCGGTGGGAGGAGAGGTCTTTGGTCCTACGAAGTCTCTATAGATGCCCCAGAGTGAAAAATCAAGGGGGCGGGGTAGGTGGGAGTGGGTTGGGTGGAGGGGCGTATTCTTGGAGGCAGGGGGTAGAAGGATGGTTTGGGGGATTTTCTGGGAGGGGGGAACTGGGAAAGGGTATAAAAATTGAAATGTAAATGAATACATTCAATAAAAAAACATCCACATCCTGACTGAGTTTTCTGGCATTACTAAGTGACAGTGCAAATGTCTGGACTTATTCTAAACGGATACCATGTTGGACAAGCCGTTTGACCAAAGCCTGGGCTCTTCTGGAGGCTGCAACAAGGCTGTGCTGTCTTAACTTAGCCGAGCAGCACCAGAGTGAACGCATATATCCCTTAGAATGATCATCCCGGAAGTGTACAAATCTGGTGCTTTCTTAGCTTGAGCTGGTGCTGAGTAAATATCGTTTTATGCTTCTGACTCCCTCCACACAGTCAAGACAGCTTTGGTGCGCGCCCTGCAGGAAGTGGTTTCCACTGGTGGGCTCAGGGCACCTATTTTGTTGTGTTACGTAACTGAAAATCAGAACCAAAAATGGCTTCCTTTCAAAGTCGAGGAAACTGGCTCATGGAAGCCTGTCTGCTCCTGTGCAAAAGACCGTGGGGGGTGGGAGGTGGGCGGCGGGGGTGGGGCCTTTCTGGAAGCTTCCACCGCACAAACTTTTTGCATTTTTCATTCATGTAGAATTTTCAGCCTCTTGTCATTTGTCCCCACCCGCTGCGTTTCCCTATCAGATGCTATTGTAGGGCCGCTTGGATGATAAGTGGCCTTATCTCAGCTCCAGGGGCTGTTGGAGTGGTCTGGTGTCCTGGGCTTTGTTCTGTCCCAGGCCTCTCTCCTGGCCCCTCACTTGAGGAAGCTCATCTGCTTCCAGGCCGGACTGCAGCCCCTTTGAAACTTCCTGCTTTTTCCCTGGAGGGCGACTCACCAGCCTCTAAACTCCCCCAAGATCTTGTCTCTTCTTTTATGGCCCCTTCTCTGTTTGTGCACCCCGCCCCTCCCCCAGCACCTTTCAGGAAGTCGCCAGCCAACTCCGGGTAGAAAAACTGTCCCTGTCATATCCTCAAGGCACGCAGCACTTAGTTCTGATATGTATACTGCTCACTACAATCGTTAAATTCAACTAAGGTTATCAGTTCATGCTGCCATCTTCCAGTCACTTTCCTTTCTGCATTAATTCTTCTTGGTATTTCTCAGTAGTTTAGACTTTGGAGACAAAATGGAACACAAAAACAACACAAAACAACATTCTCTTGTTGGGACCTGTGAGGTCTGGGTACCCTGCCTGGAAAATGAGAACTGATCTACAGCCCGCAGAAAGCCAGGCCCTGGGGCATGGGGGCTCTGCCACATACCCCTGTGGATGGCTGGGCCTGAGTCAGGCCACTGTCTCAGTGACTCTGCAGTTGGACTGGGGCTTTATTTGTTTGTGAAGTTGTTTTCAGTTTCCAGACTTTACCCACAGGTAACCATTAACAACCAGTAATGTGTCAGGGCTAGCATAACGTGCGCAGCTAACATAAAGCAGAAGAGTCTAGAATCCAGAGGTGCTAATAGCTCAGTCATTGCTGCAGTGGGGGCCTTTGTGGTTGTAGATTGGTACAACCACTGGAGAGGCAGTGCTTGGTTTTCTCCATAGAGGTCTTAGGAGGCCTTGGGCCTACCACAGTCATTTGAGGGTCCCCTTTTTGCAGGCCACCCTGCCTTAGTGTACTCTAAGGGACCACCTTGTGTGTTGAGACAAGTGCTCTACATTGAAGTCCAGAAAATTCTTCAGTGAGAACATCAGCGTGTGAAGCTAATTTCATCAATTTCAAGCCCTATACAAGTGTGTGTGTGTGTGTGTGTGTGTGTGTGTGTGTGTGTGTGTGTCTGTCTGTCTGTCTGTCTGTCTGTCTGTCTGTCCTCAAATCCTTCCCATGCCTAGGGGACTCAGTCTACTGAAATTTGGCTGCACAAGATGCTTGCAAATCAGTGCGCCCTCTGCTGGGCAGAGATAATTTTTTCATGGCACAAAGTTTCTAAGAAGGCTGTTTAAAAAGACGGATTTCCCTGGCAGCTAACTTCATGTGCTTCATTTTAAGAAGTCTTCGGGGGCTCTCCCGAAGTTGGGCAGTGACTTCCGTGAGCAGGGTGTGGGTCTTGGGGATTGTTTCTGTGCCTAGCACACTCCTCTAGTGTCTTCGTTGTTTGTTGAACGAACAAGGGTTTTTCTATAGTAGATGATATGGTAGTTTTTACTCAGCACTCTGTGGGGTTGACCTCTATCAGGGGAGCTTTATACTGGGTGGGCTATGAGAGCCTCAGGGGCTCCGTGAAGGTGCCATGCAGGTTGCTTTCATTCCTCGCAGAGATGGGGGTCTTGATCTCCCATGTACCATGAGGTCCAATGGCTGTGCTCTGTAGAGCTGGAAAATGAAAGCCCCTTGAAGACAAATCTTTTTTTTTTTTTTTTTGGTTTTTTTTCGAGACAGGGTTTCTCTGCGTAGTCCTGGCCGTCCTGGAACTCACTCTGTAGACCAGGCTGGCCTCGAACTCAGAAATCCWCCTGCCTCTGCCTCCCAAGTGCTGGGATTACAGGCGTGCGCCACCACGCCCGGCCGAAGACAAATCTTGTAGCTCTCAGCCACCTTCGTATCACCCAAGCCATGCACACACTGAGGTAGAGCATTAGCAAGTGAATGGTTAGCGTGGCTGCATGAAACTCATTGTGAGTACAATGAGAGTCCCAGGCGAGCAGGGCACACATGTGCTCTCTCCTCCATGATGAAGGTCAAGCCCACAGCAGAAGACCCTAGCCTTGCTCATGATACAGTCTTAGTGCCTGGCACATGCGGCCCAGAGCATCATCAGCACTCAGCCCGATGTAAGTAAGAAAGAAGAGGATGATGACTCCTCTCCCATTGGATTGTAAGATAATAAGTATAAAGTAATTAGCATTAATGGTTATCTGTCTGTTCACGATGAACAATCAAATCCATTTGTCAGTGCAAGGCCTATGAGGTCTGAAGAGAGAAGCTGTTATGTGAACAACAGCTGAGGACTGATATCTGAGGAAAACTCTCTCCTGAGCCCACTTGTCTATTTGTCCAAAAGAAATGGACACTGATCAAAATTATTTAACTGAACAGTTCATATTTTGGGGTTGCCTGTACCCATTGTCCTGGGATTATCACTGATGCTAACAAGTGTGAACCCTGGAGGCAGGCAGAACTTCCTCAGTGTCTTGGGATTTTAGAAACGTGCGGCAGGGACTAAAAGCACTGGAGCACGTGGTAAGCAAGCTAGTCTGAGGGTGACTGAAGCCAGGGATCAGAGTCTCACCTTCAGAGAGTGGCCTCTCTGAGTCTGAAGAAGACTCACCTGTGTGCCCTCCAGATCCGCTTTGATGATGGCGAGAGATGGAAGAAGCTATCGCCTTCACACTAGTGCTCAGTGTGACGTGACTTGGAAGACAGAGTCCAGGCTGTCCAAATCAGGAAGTCTTGCTGCGCCATGATAGTCTCTTACATGAAATGCGCAGCATGGCAAGGTTTGCAGACCCAAAGTGCCCATAGCGTCTGTCGAGCCAGTGTCTTCTGATAGTCAGAAGTCACTCCCATCTCAGTCCAGGTTCTCTGCTCCACGGTGTTTCAGTTAATGTTCATTATGGGGGAGGGCTCAGCATATCAAAACCACGTTAGCTAATGTCTTCAACCGAAAAACAACACACCAAACCTGAAAATCTATGGTTTTTTTTTTTTTTTTTTTTTTTTTTTTTTTTTTTTTTTTTTTTTTTTTTTTTTTTTTTTTTTTTTTGGTTTTTTTCGAGACAGGGTTTCTCTGTGTAGCCCTGGCTGTCCTGGAACTCACTCTGTAGACCAGGCTGGCCTCGAACTCAGAAATCCACCTGCCTCTACCTCCCAAGTGCTGGGATGAAAGGCGTGCGCCACCACCGCCCGGCTTGAAAATCTATGTTTAACCAGGGCAGAACTTCTCTGGTGGCAATGACAATGTTGGAAGAAGGCCGCATCTGGACAGTGGCAGCAGATACTGCCACAGGCCTGAACTTTCTGTGCGCAGAGGGTGGGTCATGTATGGGTCTTGATCAAGGCAAGTGGAGGGTGTGTATGCTTTAGACACACACACACACACACACACACACACACACACACGTGCACATAAATACTGTTTCAGCCTTGAGGCTACCAGGAAGCATGAATGGCCATCCTAGGCGAAAGTCTGGGAGAAAGCCTGACTGGTGCTGACTCCTGTGCTAGGTCAGTGCTCCCTCATTGGCTTCTGGCCTCCTCAAAACTTCCAAAGAGACCCGAATGAGAAGGAACTTCCTCCCGCCACACTTGCTAATGGAGATCCCAAACTTTGGAAGAATATTTGTATTGGAAAACATCTGTTCAAAATTCAATGCCTTAATAAAAGTGTTTAAGAAACAACAGATGGGTGCCGGGGGAGGCAGAAGTGAAGAGATGACTGAAACCGAAGCCTTTTCAGCTGATTTAAACACTTGCATTTGTGGTGAGGAGCGACCCATGGGATTGGGATATTGGAACACAGGGCCTTGCTCCTATTACACAATCTACCACCGAATTTCATTCCTTTACACACGGTTTAAGTTGAAATATCTACATGTTTGACCCTGTGACTCTCAGCTGTCATGCCGATGGTGGTAGCTTCCCGGTTGTCAGGTAAGAGGCGCTGGCTTTCCCGCTGCCACACTTGGCATGAGCACATGGGTGGTACCGAACACCCTCTGAAAACCACACAGGCTAGAAGGACAATCTGAACTTTAATGGAGCAAGCACGTGTTGAGTGACACAAAACACCTGCATGCTTTCACACGTGGGTGCTCACCAAGTGAGAAGTCTGGGGTCTGACAAAATTGCGCAGTGTGCATTTTCTTGACTGAGGTGGATGTTGGTCTGAGCCTTGCTGCAGAAGAGCAGGAGGAACACAGGAGAACTGTCTGGGGCGGAGTGTGAGTGTGTATGTGTGCGTGCACACACAATCATTCGAGCAGGTGTTGGGCAGAACCAGAGGTGGGCAATTCTGGCTCTGCCCCAGAAAAGAGGCAACCCAGAGGCAGAGGTGGGCCCCTGACAGCAAGTCCTTTCCAAGAGTGTAGTACTCAGGTCTTGCCTGAGGGACACACATATGGGGGGGTTGTCTCTGGCTGGGGTGTCGAGCCTCTGTGGCAAGCCCCCAAGTGCTCTAACAACTGAAGCAAAGGATACTTTTGTTTTCTTTTTCCGTTTGGCACATGAGAAAGCCTTCTCTCCTTTCCTGCTTACATGTACACAAAGGGTTCAGTATACTTAGGGGGTTAACGCCAAGAAAAGGACTTTGAGAATTTTAAAGGAGTTTAATCTGACAATTGATGCTCTAGTTAATTCTTAAATGAATAACTGATTAGCTCCCCGTTTTCCAGGAAATCACAGGGCTGCATCATGACATAATTCCTGATTACGTACCGTTTCATTTTATCTCCAAGAAGCACATAAAAGCTAAGCGTTGTCGGCTTGGCACTCATTCCTCCCCTCGCATGTCTGGACTAGCAATTTCACATCCTTGCAGAAGAGAGTCTAGGCTTTAATGTTTTAGGAATGTTTAAGTGGTTTGAATCAAGGGTTCAGACCAATCAAGGGCTGTAGATGTTTGTAGCGACTTAGAAAATCTAAGTGTGTGATAGAAAAATCTAAGTTCACGATGGTGTCCTCATTTTTAAAGTAAATCCACTTGTCTGAATTTTTCCCCTTAAAATGCTAATTAGGGTGGCAGTTAGTAGCCATTAAGTGGTGTTTTATAATGTGCCCACCACCCACAGAGTTCTTTGAGCAGAGGATGGCCCTCTGGCGTCAGAACAGCAGAGTTAGGCGCTTAGAGCAAACATCTAGAGTTAGCTTCCCTTGGGTGGCTGCCTCCTGAGAAAACCAGAATTACAAATATTTAAAAGTGATCGGCGGCGTTACCCCTCAAACTGCGAAGATAACACAGACCTTGTGGGTGGCGAGGCTGCCCAGCTTAGGGTGTCCCTCCTCTTTCTCTCGTGAAATTCAGGTTCCCATCTTGTCAATTTATGACCCACTGTCCACAATAGGGTAGCAGTTAATTTCAAACCAGAGGAAGGCCAAGTGCCCTGTCTTTGGCTTCAGCTCTCAAGGCCTGTGGACTTGTTAGAGTTTGTTCTTTGTTGATAGAACACCTGGGTTCTTGGCTTTTGTTCTCTCCCACCAGCGCCCAACCTCATTAACTATGGCAACAGGAAGTTAAATAAGCCAAATTGGCTCCATCTCAGCTGCTCTGGATACATTCTAAGTCCTTGGAGGAAATCAGATACATTACATAGAGACCCGGAACAAGGAGACATTGCCCCATTTGGAAACTTTGGAGACAATGTAGACACAGCATCCAGCTGGAGAGGCGGCGCCAGGGCCACCTTCCACAGCTCAAGTGTTAGGGGGCCTGCTTGAGCATTTCCCTCTGGCCCCCACCTTTGGAATCAGAGCCGAGGACTCACTGGGGTGAAGATGAATGTGAAGTGCTGGGCCAGTGGCTGTCTTAGTGTTAGTGTTCCCATCTTTTCTTGAAGCAGGGGTGCAGTTGGCACTGCCCACCCTGTCACAAGCCTGTAATACCATATGAGAGTTTGCCAGGATGTGGAAAACTGCACTATAAAACTGTGTATTTAGAAAAAGAAACAAAATAGCAAGAGCTCTATAACAACAAATTGTAAAAACGTCTCAAAAGAAAACTGAAAAGGAACAGGACAGAGCATGAATCCTGGTGTCCTCTGTATGCCGGACCTTAGACCTCTTACCATAAGTCTGACTTATCCCTACTTAGCACTCTTCCCATAATCCAATGTTATTTTTACCTTAGGTGATGAAACGCTCCTTTGAGCTCCAAGTATGAAATGAGAAATGAAAATGATCGCAGTACATTTCATTTATTCAAGGTTTGTTGACATTATATTGTGAATTTAAAAGCTGGACATTCGGGATGAAATAAAAGGGTGCAGGCAACTGTTGGGTTGTGAGGAGATATTAGGGGGATTGTGTTAGATGCAATTAAAACGGAGAGTCTGTGCAGGTGACAGCTGGCCTCTCTGTGCCCGAGCAGAAAGCAGGAAAGAAGGATGCCAGGAGCCCAGATCTGCTCGTGTATTTCCAGGAGTTGTCCAGCAGTGTCTCTCTTTAGGGGCTGGGGTAGAGACTGGCTGTGGAGTTCACTCTCAGGCGTGGGGTTTTAGGAGATGTGGGGTTGGGGAAGCCTGGTTACTTGTAGAGGGAAACCAAGGGGCTGCATGCACAAGGAATCCTGTTCAGGCATGCAGTGTGCAGCTTTAGAGTTGTACATTAACTTGTTTTTTTTTTTTTTTTAAACTTTCATTGTTGGAGACAGGCTAGTCTCAAACTCACTAGTCAAGGATATCCTTGAACTTCTGCTCCTCCTGCTTCTATCTCTCAAGTGTTAGCGTTATAGGGGCACACTACCATGCCTGGCTCAGTAACTCAGTCTTGTGACAATATTAATTAATTTTTTTTTTAAAAATTAGACTCTTTTTAGCCAGAGGACTTTTCTCTCTATCAATAAACATGACATTATTTTTCCATTGATCTGGTTAGTCCCACTGGAAAAGTCCCAACACAAGCAAAGGAAGGGTGAGGGTGGGGTTGGGGGTGGGATGGGTAAAAAGAAAAGAAGGGGGGAAAAAAGAGAAACTTCCCTTACATTCTGACCAGGAAGTGACATCAGCTTCCATTACTACCATTTAGCACACACACAGGGTGACCCTTCTCCGCATGGTGGAGGCCACGTTTCTTTGCAGCTTTGGGGACTGCATGTTATCATTTTCTGACACTGTTGACCATCTGTTGACTTGGGTGAAAGTTACTTCCGGGGACTGTGGACCCGCAGCATCTGTCTCCAGTGATGAAAGGCTCACAAGGAACTTGGAGCCCAGGGGATGGAGGTGGTTGGGACTCCCAGCTCCAAAACCCTGCTTAGCCTCAACAATGGATCCAACATCAGTGAGTCCCATTCCAGGGAAAATGTTTCCCTTCTGGCTTTCTCTTCCCAGACCGGAGCTAGAGGTCTCACTGCTCTGCATCTGGGTGACATGGGAGATAATTGCAGCCTCGTTTGGTCCAGATAAGCTGCACTTTCCCAGCTGGGCTGCCCTTTGAAGTCCAGACAGTTTCATGATAATTGATAATCTAATCTCAGCCCAGCCTGTATGCTTTTCCCCCTTTTCTTCACAGGCTGCTGTGCAAGTGAGGGAATTATTACGGCATTCGTATTGATTGCCTCTGGAAGAGGTCACTGTGTGGGGATTGCCCTGTTAGCACGAGGTTCTTGTGAAAGGAGAAATCTTGGCGAGACCCGAATAGCAACCGGAGGCCTAGTTAGAGCTGGGCGGAGAGCTAGCAGGGCCAGGAGAAATGACTTTTCATTCTCCTGCCTCAGGCTATACATGGCAATTACTGCTGCAGAGGCAATAACGAAGTTGTTAATTACAGGTTTATACCCTTGTAGCCAAAGTAGGAACGAAGGGACTAAAGGTTACAAAGTGGCACTTAAAAAAAAGTTATAGGTGATTTCTTCTTTTTTCCTTTCTAGTGGAATAACTTAATTAATGGTCAGGTTCTACCCTGATGGCGAGCAGAACTCTTGGAGACATCTTATTAGAATAATTAAATTTGTCTATACCCTCCAATTTGCTCTCTGTAACTGGCCATTCTGTCTTTATTTTCCCCAATTGTCTCTTGAAGTCTTTCAGATGTGGGACAGAGGAGGAGGCATGTCCTGTGGGTCACAACACGGCACCCACAGAGACCAAAGCACCCTGTCACTTATTAACCCAGGGTCCACTGAGGTGGAGGAGTCCCACTGGGTCCCACATGGCATGAAAGCATGCCCTGGGTAAGGCCTCAGTGAGCCACCTGTCCTTGTCCCCAGCTTCTCTGCCCTCTCTTTGTAGAGTTAAGGGGCTCTCTGCTCCCAGCTCCGAGAGGCTCTCTACTCCCAGCTCCGAGAGACTCTCTGCTCCCAGCTCCTAGATGGTGTACTTCCGGTCTCTGCCTCACTCCAAGCTGTCTTAGAAGCTGAAGCTCTGGTCTGGTTTAGAGCTCAGTTGATAAAGAGTCTAGGATACGGGAAGCCCAGGGCTCAGCCTCAGTCCCTCGTAAAGTAGGCGTGGTGATGCACGGTTGGAATCTAGTACTCAAGAGGCCAAGGCAGGATGGCTAAGATTCAAAGTCAAACTCCACTATGGACTGAGTTTGAGACCAGCCTAGAATGTATGAGACTGATCAAACCAACCAACCTACCAACCAACCAACCAACCAACCAACCAACCTACCAACCAATCAACCAACCAACCAACCAACCAAAACAAAACAATGGCCCAGATCTAAATCCAAACAATGGCAGAACTATGCAAAGAACCAGGTTAAAGTCTCACCTGAAGTCATCTGTGTTTTCTGTACTTTGTGACTCTGTGCTTCATTGCATGTTTCTAAATAGCCAGTGGAGAGTTCTGAAGGATGCCACCCCAAACAGGGTGTGAGATTTTGGGGCCATGGCATGGGCCACCTGTGCCATGCTGTACAGAGGAGGTTAAATGCTGCTCAGTGTACACACACACACACACACACACAAACACACACACAGATACACAAACATATACCACTAGCAAATGACACTTGCTGCCACTGTGTGGCATTCTCTTGTCTTGGTGCAGAAAGAGGTCTCAGGAGGCTTGCTAGAGCCCAGTTCTCCATAGTTCTGCTAACTGGGGCCAAGGCCTCAAGCTCTGGTTCTGGGTCCTTCCTTTTCAGCATCCAGTTTGGCTAAATTTATAGGGAGCACGAAATGACACTTCCTTTCCAAGGCTGGGCAGGTTTCTCTGATTGCTTGTCGAAATTTGGGTTGACCAAGGGTGTGTGTGTGTGTGTGTGTGTGTGTGTGTGTGTTTATTTATTTATTTATTTGTTTGTTTACTTATTGTCATATCTCACACACAGGGTCTTGCAATACTAGCTGGGACAGTGTGCTAACCAGCCCCAAACCTCTTCATTCCACCTATTCTAACCAGCTCCTGATGTGTGAGGCACATGGTGATGAACTGTCTGTGGCCATGCTGAATGTCAGGTTTCTTTAGCTTCAGGAAGGGCCAATTCCTCTGGCCTTTCAAGGCCACCTTCACTCACAGGCACACACCCACACATATGCACATACATATACATACTTAGAAATAAAAAATATATAAAAAAAAGAAATAAAAGAACATAAAAACATTTTAAAAGACCAAAAATTTTCTCTCTTGTATTCCAACAGAGCTAATTTACTATGAGAGTTACCAATTTTCTGAAAAAAGGATACTTTTTAAAATGTCAGGACCTCTTCCTTTTCACCTTTCTTCCCCTTCCCTCCTTCCCCCTTTCCTTCTTCCTCCTTCCCTTTCTCCTTTGTCAGTCCCTTCTTCTTTCCTCCCTTCCCTCTCTTCCCTCCCTCCCCTCCTTTCCCCTTTTCTTCTGTATCTTTCCTTTTCTCTTTCTCACTGCTCTTCCCTCCTCTCTCTCCTCCCCTCCTTCTCCCTCCCTCCTCTGCTCCCTCCTTCCCTTCCTTCCTCTGCTCCCTCCTCCCCTTCCTCCTCGCCTCCTTCCTCCCCTCCCTCTTCCCCTCTCTCCTTTGCTCCCTCCTCCTCTTCCTCTTCCCCTCCCTCCTCTGTTCTCTCCTCCCTCCCTCCTCCCTCCTTCCTTTCTCCCTCCTCCCCTTCCCGTACCCCTCTTGTTTCTCCTCTTCCTTTTCTTTCTTTCCTTCCCCTCCATCTCTCCTTTTCTCCCTATCCCCTTTCCTTCCTTCTTGCTGTTTTTGCAGCTATGAGTTTAACTTTTAGCTAGCTTTGGACTTTCTTTCCTAGACTTTGATCTACATCATCCTTGTCATTGCAGTAAAGACATGGAAAATAAGACATACTAACTCTCCAACTTTATGTCACTCAGAGAACAGACCTTTCCATGTGTACTTGGAGCCCATGTAAAAGCTAATCATGTGTCACAGGAAGTCCAATCTGCAGTCTTCCTGAAAACATACCAGGCAAAACTAATATTGAACTAACCCACCCTTGACCCCTCAGCTGAAGGAAAGCTCTCTCCAGATCACCAGAGAGTAAAAGATGAGCTGGGCGATCTCTCTCTAGACTCAGTTTTCCCAACACAGCTGCTTGTCCTTGCTGTTTTCTGCTTACATTTTCCCAGGGATCCTTGCTCTGTGGTTAGAGCTAATGTTTCCTGACATGAAGGGTTTCTCTGCATCTTCCGTGAGACATGAGTGCCTGTGGGGCCTTGCTTTCCTGCACAGCAAACCCTTCTGCAGGTTCCTCTTACCCTTGCTGATGAAATGGCTTGACTGTTTGAGATGGTATCTTGTGTGTTCATTTTTTCACGGTCAACTTGTGAAAGGCATTTCACCCCCAAAGTAATTTCAGGTCTTCTGACCTTCACCCCAACCACGTTGCCTGTGTGACTGGGCAGAGTGCTATGATTGTGGGTTATTGTGGATACTGTGGGCTCTGTGAGAGAGGTGGAGGGACCCTAGGTATCTCTTTTTCATTTTCTATTTTATTTTTAAAAGCTTTTTTATTAAAACATTTTCATACAACAGGTTTTGATTTTTTTGTCTCTCTTAATTCTTCCCAGATCCTCCTCGCCCTATGCCAACCCAACTGTGTATTCTTTATCTTCATCTCTTTGAAAAACAAACATACAAACAAATAAAAACAAAAGGCCCAAGAAACAACAACAAAGAAGCCCTCGGAAATCCACACAAATACATACAAACAAAAAAAGAAAGACTAATAAGATAAAAAAAATGCCCCAAGTGAAATGAAACAAAAAGACCCCTGTACTGACTGGTTTTGTGTGTCAACTTGACACAGGCTGGAGTTATCACAGAGAGAGGAGCTTCAGTAGGGAAAATGCCTCCATGAGGTCCAGCTGTGGGCATTGTCTCAATTAGTGATCAAGAGGGGAGGGCCCCTTGTGGGTGGTGCTATCCCTGGGTTGGTAGTCTTGGATTCTATGAGAGCAGGCTGGGCAAGCCAGGAGAAGCAAGTCAGTAACATCCCTCCATGGCCTCTGCATCAGCTCCTGCTTCCTGACCTGCTTCCTGACCTTCCTGACTTCCTTTGGTGATGAACAGCAATGTGGAAGTGTAAGTTGAATAAACCCTTTCCCCGAACTTGCTTCTTGGTAATGATGTTTTGTCCAGGAACAGAAACCCTGACTAAGGAACCTCCAAATGCTATGGAGCCATTTTGTGTTGGCTAACTACCCCTGGGCACGGGGCCTGCCTTGGAGTGTGGTTAAATGCCCAGTGAGACTTCAGTGGAGAAAATAGATTTTCCCTTTGCCAGCAGGAGTCACTTGCAGATAGCTTTCTCATTAGGCATGTTTGATCCTGTGTCCCCTTCCCCATCTCAGTGCTAGGAGCCATTTATCCTAAACCTGTTTAGGTCTTGTACATGTTTCTAATCTATATGAGTTGATCTGTGCCCCTGTCCTACTGTATCTAGAGGAGTAAGTATTCCCCTCTCTGACATCACAGCCAGCATGAGCTGTCATTTGCTTTATTGGTCTTGGAGATTCTTGCAGGGATAAGATGGAATCTCAAAGTAGTTTCAGGTTGCATTTCCCTGAAGGCAGCAGATTTCAAGCATTTCATTAAGTGTTTCTCTGCCGTTTGTGCTTCATCATTTGAAAACTCTGCACAGTTATGTATCCCGTTTATGACCTAGTTATTTGTTTTCTCAGTGTTCAGTTTTTACAGTTCTTTATATAGTTTAGATATAAACCCTCTATCAGAGGTACAATATTTTTATTTCTTCCTTCTGTAGGCTAATACCTTAACTGTGTGGTGGTGCCCTTTGCCATATAGAAGCTTTCCAAATTCTATGAGGACACCATTTATTAGTTGTTGCTGTTATGTCTGTGTTATTGGCGTCTGGCCTGTCAGAAAGAGTTTTACTATGCAATGAGTGCAAGCACTCTCAATTTCCTCTCCTATAAGACTCAGGATATCTGGTCCTTGATTCATTTGGAGTTGAGTTTTGTGTAGAGTGATAGATATAAAAAGGTTTTAATTCTTTTTGTGCAATAAAGCAGTTTGACTAGCACTGTTTGTTGAAGATGCTATCTTTTCTCCAGTGTGTATTTCTGGATTCTTTGTTTAAAAAAATTGGGGGTTCATACGTGTGCAAACCTATGTCTGGATTTTCAGTTCAATCCCATTGATCACTGTGCCTGTTTTCATGTCAGTACCCCGCCCCCCTGATTGTTTATTACTATACCCTGTAATCTAATGTAATTCTGGGATGCTGATACCTCCTGTAGCTCTTCCATCATCTAGGAATGTTTTAGATATCCTGGATTGTTTGTGTTTCCATATGAAGCTGAAAGTCATCCTTTGAAGTTCTGTGAGGAGTTGTGTTAGAATTTTGGTGGGGATTGCACTGAATTTGTAGATTGTTCTGGTGACAATTTGCAATATTAATTCTACCAACCCATGAGCATGAAAGATCTTTCTGCCTTTTGATATCTTCTTCAATTTTCCCCTAAATATCATAATGTTTTAATCATACAAGTCTTTTTCTTGTTTGATGTGAGTTACCTCAATATATTTTATGTTTTGAAAGCTCTTGTGAAAAAAGGTGGTGTTTTCCCAATTTTTTTCTCTGTCCATTTGTCATTTGTATATAGGAAGGCTATTTTTTTTGCGTGTTAAATTTCTATTTACTACTTTGCTGAAAGCTGTATCAGTTGTTATTAATGGTAGAAGCTTGCTGGTGAAGTTTTTAGGGTCTTTTATAAATAAAATCATATCATTTGATAATGAAGATATTTTGACTTCCTCCCTTCTTATTTGTATCCCTGTCTTCTTCAGTCATCTTATTGGTCTACCTAAGACTTCAAGTGCTATATTGAATAGGTATGTAGAGAGTACACATCCTTGTCTTGTTCCTAATTTTAGTAGAAATTCTTTGAGTTTCTTTCAGGTTAGGTTGATGTCTGACTATGAGCTTTCATTAATAGCCTTTATTATGTTGAGGTATGTTTCTTGGATCCCTAATCTCTCCAGGACTTTTTTCATGTAGGGGTGTTGGATTTTGTCAAGGCCTTTTGTATATTCAATGAGATGATCCTGTGGCTTTTGGCTTTTGGTCTGTTTGTGTAAAAGTAACTTTTATTTGCTAGATACAATTGTTTTCTAGGAAGTTTACTGTTGAATAAGCTCACTTTCTAGTTCTTTCTGAACTTTGGATGGTTGGTTCAACTCAGCTGTTCTGGCTCAAAACTCTTCTCCAAGCTGACTGATTCAAACTGGCTTCTCGTGGCTTCTCACTGATTTCCTTTGCTTGGAAAAAAACCCCAGCACCCTAATTCCATGTGCTGAACTGCACTGACTGTATGAATTGAAAGGAACTGCATGAAATCAATATCCTTTAACTGAACTGCACCAAACTGCACTGACCCGACCTCCACTGTGCTGCCTGAACTGACTTGCTCCCCATTCCTGACTCCTTGTGCTCCTGTTAAGTAGCCTCTCTTTAATGTCTGTCCTCACAAGAGATGGGCAGAGCCTATCTCATTTGACTCATACTGTCAAAGCTGTCTTCCATTTGCCACTTTGTCAGCACCTCAACTTGAAGTCACACGGAAACTGGCTGTTTCCTTCTACAAACTAACTTTACCATTACTGTTTGGGATTAAAGGTGTATACTAAGAGTGTATCTGTGTTCCAATCAGGGGGATTAAAGGTATATCATGCCAGCTATATCACTCAGACCTAGAAGGTCTTTGGATATGATACTTTGACAGAGCAGCCTTGTTGTTGGATTAAAATTCCTGTACATGTTTATGTAGTAGATGGATTAGGTTTATTGATTTATGTATGTTGATTATCCTTGTATCTCTGAGATAAAGCCAACTTGATCATAGTGGATAATCTTTTGATGTTTTCTTTTTCTTTCTTTCTTTCTTTCTTTCTTTCTTTCTTTCTTTCTTTCTTTCTTTCTTTCTTTCTTTTTTTTTTTTTTTGGTTTTTCGAGACAGGGTTTCTCTGTATAGCCCTGGCTGTCCTGGAACTCACTCTGTAGACCAGGCTGGCCTCGAACTCAGAAATCTGCCTGCCTCTGCCTCCCAAGTGCTGGGATTACAGGCGTGCGCCACCACTGCCCGGCCTTTTTGATGTTTTCTTGAATTCGGTTTGCAAGTCTTTTATTGAGAACTTTTACATCTATAGATATAAGGGAAATTGGTCTATAATTTTCTTTTCTTTATTGAGTCTTTGTGTGGTTTTGGTATTAAGGTAATAGTGGCTTCGTAAAGAGAATTAAGAAATGTTCCTTTAGTTTCTATTTTGCAGTTAATTTTAGGAATTCTGGCATTAATTCTTCTTTGACTGTCTGATAGAATTCTGTGCTGAATCCATTTGGCTCTGGGCTTCTTTTTTTTCTTTTCCTTTTTTCTGGGAAACGTTGAATCACTGCTTCTATTGCACTAGGGGTTGTGGATCGGTCTAGATTGCTTATTTGATCTTGATTTAAGTTTGGTAGGCCATATATATTAAACAAACTATCTCTTTTAGGTTTCTTAGTTTGATACAGTAAAGAATTTTTAAAAAAAATTAAATTGAATCTTCTCTCTATGTCTTTTAGTTAATTTAGCTGAGGGCTTGTCAGTCTTGTTGAGTTTTCAAAGAGCCAACTCTTCATTTCATTGATTCTTTTTAGTTGTTATTTCTATTTTATTGATTCCAGACTCGGTTTTTGTTATTTCTTCCTTTATGTTCTAAAGCTTTTAGGAAAGTTAGTAAGTTACTAATGTAAGATATCTCTATTTTTGATGTAGGTATTCAATTCTATGAACTTGCCTTTTAGAATCATCTTCATTGTGTCTGAGGTTTGTACATATTCTATTTTCATTTAATTCCAATTTTTTTATTTCCTCCTTGATTTCTATCTCACCCTGCTTTTCTTTCAGTAATGTGTTGTTCAGTTTTCATGACTTTGTATACTTTCTGTTGTTGATATCCAGTTTTAACTCATGATGGTCAGATAGGATGTGGAGTCTTTTTTAGTTTTCTTGTTTCTGTTGAGACATGTTTTGTGTCCAAGTATGTGTTAGATTTTAGTGAAAGTTCCATGAACTGATGAGAAGAAAGTATATTCTTTGCTGTTTGGGTACAATATGCTGTAATTGTCTGCTAGGTTCATTGATTTATGTCATAATTTAACTCCATCATTTTTGTTTCTGTTTTAATTTAGGTTTTTTTTCTTTTTTCTTTTGGTCTAGATGACCTGCCTGCTTTTATGAGTGAGGTATTAAAGTCAACCACTATCCCTGTGTGGGGTTAATTTCCTTTTATAAATCTGGATGTCCTCGTGTTTGTGCATAAATGTTTAGAATTACAAAACAGTCTTGGTGGATTTTTCTTTAACAAGTATGTAGTGTCCTTCCCATCTCTTCTGAGTAGTTTTGTTTGAAGTCTATTTTGGCAGACATTAAAATAGCTATACTGTCTTGATCTTTGCATCTTTTTGATCCTCTTTTCCTGAGATGAAGCATATCTTTGATGGGAAGGTATTTGGATGCAGCTGGAAAATGGAACTTGTTTTGTAATTCAATATGTTAGTCTGTTTTTTTAATTGGGTAATTGATATGATTGATATTGAGATTTATCAAGGAACAGTGTTTACTGAGCCCTGTTATTTTGTTGTTATGGTTTGGGTTTCCCTTTTCTTTTGATATACTCTTTGGGGACTATTTATTCCTTGTGTATTCTTGGGAGTAGCTAAACTCTGAAGACTGAAGTTTTCCTTTCAGTGCCTTCACCAGAGCTGGATAGTTTACATAAAAATTGCTTATATTTGGTGATCTTTCTTTGATGATATTTCTTTCTCCATCAACTCTGATTGATAGTTTTGCTGGGTATAGTATTCCAGGCTGATATCTCTGGCCTCTCAGAGTTTGTCAACATTCATCTAGGCCCTTCTGGATTTCAGAGTCTTCCTTTAAAATATCTTCTCTATTCTTTTTTTATTAGATATATTCTTTATTTACATTTCAAATGATTTCCCCTTTCCTGGTTCCCCCCTCCCATAAGTCTCATAAACCCTCTCCCCTGCCCCTGTTCCCCAATCAACCCCCTCCCTCTTCCCTGTCCTGGTATTCCCCTACACTGCTGCACTGAGCCTTTCCAGGACTAGGGACTTCTGCTTCCTTCTTGGGCATCATTTGATATGTAAAGTGTTTCTTGGGTATTCTGAGCTTTTGGGCTAATAACCATTTATCAGTGAGTGCATACCATGTGTGTTCTTTTGTGATTGGGTTGTCTCACTTAGGATGATATTTTCCATTTCCACCCATTTGCCTAAGAATTTCATAAATTCATTGTTTTTAATAGCTGAGTAGTATTCCATACTGTAAATATACCACATTTTTTGTATCCATTCCTCCATTGAGGGACATATGGGTTCTTTCCAGCTTCTGGCTATTATAAATAGATCTGGCTATTATAAATAGGGCTGTGATGAACATGGTGGAGCATGTGTCCCTATTACATGCTGGGTAATCCTCTGGGTATATGCCCAGGAGTGGTATAACGGGGTCCTCTAGGAGTATCGTGCCCAGTTTTCTGAGGAACTGCCAGACTGATTTCCAGAGTGGTTGTACCAGCTTGCAATCCCACCAGCAGTGGAACAGTGTCCCTCTTTCTCCATATCCTCGCCAGCACCTGCTGTTTCCTACGTTTTTGATCTTAGGCATTCTGACTGGTATGAGGTGAAATCTCAGGGTTGTTTTGATTTGTATTTCCCTGATGACTTAGGATGTTGAACATTTCTTCAGTTCCTTCTCAGCCATTCGATAATCCTCAGGTGAAAATTCTTTGTTTAGCTCTGTACCCCATTTTTAAAGAATAATCTGGCTCTCTGGAGTCTAACTTCTTGAGTTCTTTTTATATATTGGATAATAGCCCTCTGCCGGATGTAGGGTTGGTAAAAATCTTTTCCCAATTTGTTGGTTGCCATTTTGTCCTATTGACAGTGTCCTTTGCCTTACAAAAACTTTGTAATTTTATGAGGTCCCATTTGTCAATTCTTGATCTTAGAACATAAGTTATTGGTGTTCTGTTCAGGATAATTTCCCCTGTGCCCATGAGTTTGAGGCTCTTCTCCACTTTTTCCTCTATTAGTTTCAGTGTGTCTGGTTTCATGTGGAGGTTCTTGATCCACTTGGACTTGAGCTTAGTACAAGGAGATAAGAATGGGCCAATTTGCATTCTTCTGCATGCTAGCTGCCAGTTGAACATCAGCACCATTTGTTGAAAAGGATATCTTTTTTTCACCGGATGGTTTTAGCTCCTTTGTCAAAGATTAAGTGACCATAGGTGTGTGGGTTTATTTCTGGATCTTCAATTCTATTCCATTGATCTACCTGCCTGTCACTGTACCAATACCATGAAGTTTTTTTAAACACTATTGCTCTGTAGTACTGCTTGAAGTCCAGGATACTGATTCCCCCAGAAGTTCTTTTACTGTTGAGAATAGTTTTAGCTATCCTGGGGTTTTTTTTTTTGTTTGTTTTGTTATTCCAAATGAATTTGAGCATTGCTTTTTCTAACTCTATGAAGAATTGAGTTGGGATTTTGATGGGGATTGCATCAAATCTGTATATTGCTTTTGGCAAGATCACCATTTTTACTATATTAATTCTGCCAATCCAAGAGCATGAAAGATTTTTCCATCTTTTGAGGTCTTTGATTTTTCTTCAGAGACTTGAAGTTCTTGTCATATAGATCTTTCACTTATTTGGTTAGAGTCACACAAGATACTTTATATTGTTTGTGGCTATTGTGAAGGGTGTCATTTCCCTAATTTCTTTCTCAGCCTGTTTAACCTTTGAGTATAGGAAGGCTACTGATTTGCTTGCATTAATTTTATATCTGGCCACTTTGCTGAAGTTGTTTATCAGCTGTAGGAGTTCTCTGGTGGAGTTTTTTGGGTCGCTTAAATATACTATCTTATCATCTGCAAATAGTGATAACTTGACTTCTTCCTTTCCAATTTATATCCCTTTGATCTCTTTATGTTGCCTAATTGCTCTAGCTAGAACTTCAAGTACTATATTGAAAAGATATGGAGAGAGGAGGCAGCCTTGTCTAGTCCCTGATTTTAGTGGGATTGCTTCCAGTTTCTCTCCATTTAGTTTGATGTTGCTTTTAGTTTAGTTGTTTAGTTTGCTGTATATTGCTTTTACTATGTTTAGGTATGGGCCTTGAATTCCTGTTCTTTCCAAGACTTCTAGCATGAAAGAATGCTGAAATTTGTTAAATGTTTTTTCAGCATCTAATGAAATGACCATGTGGTTTTTGTCTTTGAGTTTGTTTATGTAGTGGATTGCAATGATGGATTTCTGTATATTGAACCATCCCTGTGTCTCTGGGATGAAGCCTACTTGATCATGGTGAATGATTGTTTTGATGTGTTCTTGGATTGGGTTGGCAAGAATTTTATTGAGTATTTTTTATTGATATTGATAAGGGAAATTGGTCTCAAGTTCTCTTTCTTTGTTGGATATTTGTGTGGTTTTGGAATCAGTGAAATTGTGGCTTCCTAGAACAAGTTAGGTAGTGTTCCTTCCATTTCTATTTTGTGGAATAGTTTGAAGAGTATTGGTGTTAGGTCTTTGAAGGTCTGATAGAATTCTGCACTAAAACTATCTGGTCCTGTCTTTTTTTGGTTGGGAGACTATCAATGACCACTTCTATTTCTTTAAGAGTTATGGGATGTATCTGATCCTGATTTAACTTTGGTATTTGGTATCTGTCTAGGTAATTGTCCATTTCATCCAGATTTTCCAGTTGTGTTGAGTATAGGCTTTTGTACTAGGATCTGATGATTTTTGAATTTCCCCAATTTCTGTTGTTATATCTCCCTTTTCATTTCTGATTTTGTTAATTTGGATACTGTCTCTGTGCCCTCTGATTAGTCTGGCTAAAGATTTATCTATCTTGTTGATTTTCTCAAAGAACCAGCTCCTGGTTTTGTTGATTTTTTGTATAGTTTTATTTGTTTCTACTTGGTTGATTTCAGTCCTGAGTTTGATGATTTCCTGCCTTCTACTCCTCTTGGGTGTTTTAGCTTCTTTCTATTCTAAAACTTTTAGGTGTGCTGTTCAGCTGCTAGTGTATGCTCTCTCTAGTTTCTTTTTGTAGTCACTCAGAGGTTTGATTTTTCCTCTTAGCACTGCTTTCATTGTGTCCCATAGATTTGGGTATGTTGTGCCTTCATTTTCATTAAATTCTAAAAAGGTTTTGATTTCTTTCCTTATTTCTTCTTTGACCAAGGTATCAGAGAAGAGCATTGTTCAGCTTCCATGTGTATGTGGGCTTTCTGTTATTTTTGTTGCTATTAAAGACCACCCTTGCTCCATAGTGATCTGATAAGAGGCATAGGATTAGTTAGATCTTATATCTGTTGAAGTCTGTTTTGTGACCAGTTATATGGTCAGTTTTGGAGAAGGTACCATGAGCTGCTGAGAAGAAGGTATATTCTTTTGATTTAGGATGAAATGTTCCATAGATATCTATTAAATCTATTTGGTCCAAAACTTCTGTTAGTTTCACTGTGTCTCTGTTTAGTTTGTGTTTCCCTGATCTGTCCATTGAGGACAGTGGGGTGTTGAAGTCACCCACATTTATTGTGTCAGGTGCAATGTGTGCTTTAAGCTTTAGTAATTTTTTTTTTTTTTTTAACGAATGAGGGTTCCCTTGTCTTTGAAGCATAGATGTTCAGAACTGAGAGTTCTTCTTGGTAGATTTTTCCTTTGATGAATATCAAGTGTCCTTCTGTATCTTTTTTGATGAGTTTTGGTTGAAATTTTATTTTATTAGATATTAGAATGGGTACTCCAACTTGTTTCTTGGGACGATTTGCTCGGAAAACTGTTTTCCAGCCTTTCACTCTGAGGTAGTGTTTGTCTTTGACACTGAGATGTGTTTTCTGTATGCTGCAAAATGTTGGATGCTGTTTACATATCCAGCCTGTTAGTCTATGCCTTTTTATTGGGGAATTGAATCCATTGACGTTAAGAAATATTAAGGAATAATGATTGCTGCTTTCTGCTATTTTTGATGTAATTTTTATGTTTGTGTGGTTATCTTCTTTTGGGTTTGTTGAAAGAAGATTAATTTCTTGCTTTTTCTAGTGTGTAGTTTCCCTCGTTTTGGTGGTGTTTTCCATTCATTATCCTTTGAAGGGCTGGATTTGTGGAAAGATACTATATAAATTTGTTTTCATCACAGATACCTTGGTTTCTCCATCTATGGTAATTGAGAGATTTGCAGGATATAGCAGTCTGGGTTGGTATTTGTGTTCCCTTATGGTTTGTATGACATCTGCCCAGGCTCTTCTGGCCTTCATAGTCTTTGGTGAGCAGTCTGGTGTAATTCTAATAGGTTTACCTTTATATGTTACTTGACCTTTTCCCTTACTGCTTTTAATATTCTTTCTTTGTTTAGTACATTTGGCAGACAGAGGGCCCATGGATTTTAGATTTCAGAGGGCCTATGGATCCTGTGTGAAGGATATTCCTTGACCTCATGATCACATCGATAGAGGGCTTTGCCACTTGAGGGTGAGTTCACAGAGTACTCTCGGTTCTCATTACTTCAAGCTTCTCTGCTTGATGCCTGACAGAGAGCATGCAGCCCTGCCCAACTTCATTTATTGCCTTTGGCCTCTCTAGAGTCACATTGGAAGTGCCTCATTTGAATGTGTGGTCACTATGAGAAGGAGCTTTCCACCAAGATCACTTCCCGGGTACTTGGGGTAGGGTGGTGTATGGACATTCAACATTCAAACAAGTTAGTGGTTTACAGGGTAGGTGGGAAAAGCAGAATATTCTTCCTCTCATGGTGTCTCTGTACATACTCCTCCCTAACATGTCAGCTGCCTCTGTATCTAGAGGCTTTTAATGGTCAAATCACCATTTCCTAAGTACTACAGAAAAGTGGTAGGCAGTGAGGGAGGACATGTAGCTGGCCTCCTTGGATTCCTTCGTGTCTATGTCCCTGCTCACATGGCATTATAATCACTGCTGTCTAGTTCCTCAGTCACTGCTACAATATGTGGAGACGTACTGGGACCTCCTGCTGCTTTCCTTTGAAGATTAATTTAAATTTTATTTTCTCTCTACTCTGTGGGGCCATGACCAAGAGGAGGATGGGGTCATGACAAAGAAGCAGATGAGGCCATGTCTAAGAGGAGGATGGGACCATGAAATCCTGCTTGGATTTCTCTGGTGATGTTAAGAGGCCTCCCCTGTTAACTTCCTGCTTTGGTTGGGAGTTAGAACTGTGTGGTTTGAATCCATCAAATGTTATGTGGGTAGATATTGATCCAAATCACATTGTGCTGTCATAGAGGGTGCTATGCCTTGAGACTTCTTTGTCATACATTCTACAACTCATATAGACAGCAGCCTGGCTCTGGGAATGGCTCTTTATAGTATGGTCTATGAAATGCTATTTTACTCTCAAAGAAAGCATGAACTTAATTCACAAGGATGTGACTCCCGGGACCAAAACTGCTGTGTGGAGAGGGGTGGGTGGATTTTCCTGGCAGTCCAGGGCCCAGGGCCTTTCCAACATGGAGAAGAATGACCCAGGATGCAGGGGGCAGGGTGTCTATCTGGTCCCCTCATCCTGAGGCCATCTGTGTGCAGAGTGGGGCCCCCAGCATGTCTGTGTGAGCCTCTGTGTGCTGTCCCAATCTTCCTGTAGGTGAAATTACACTCTGAATTAGTTGGAGTTTTGCCCATGCCTGACCAGCTGTGTTGCTTTGGGTCTGTGATGAGGGATATGTCATGGTGGAAGGGTGCAGAGGAGAGCAACCTTTCACTTCATGGCCAGGAAGTATGTGAGGGGAAGAGGACAGGTGACAGCCAAATGCATGAGAGAAGAGAAAGGTCCATGGCCAGGAGATGGTGGGCATGTGACCAAGAAGAGGATGGGGGCATGGCCAAGAAGAGGATGGGCCATGGCCAAGAAGAGGATGGGGCCATGACCAAGAAGAGGATGGGGCCATGACCAAGAAGAGGATGGGGCCATGACCAAGAAGAGGATGGGGCCATGACCANAAGAAGAGGATGGGGCCATGACCAAGAAGAGGATGGGGCCATGACCAAGAAGAGGATGGGGCCATGACCAAGAAGAGGATGGGGCCATGACCAAGAAGAGGATGGGGCCATGACCAAGGAGAGGATGGGGCCATGACCAAGAAGAGGATGGGGCCATGACTAAGAAGAGGATGGGGCCATGACCAAGAAGAGGATGGGGCCATGACCAAGAAGAGGATGGGCCATGACCAAGAAGAGGATGGGACCATGACCAAGAAGAGGATGGGGCCATGACCAAGAAGAGGATGGGCCATGACTAAGAAGAGGATGGGGCCATGACCAAGAAGAGGATGGGCCATGACCAAGAAGAGGATGGGCCATGACCAAGAAGAGTATGGGGCCATGACCAAGAAGAGGATGGGGTGATAACCAAGAAGACGATGGGCCATGATGAAGAAGAGGATGGGCCATGACCAAGAAGAGGATGGGACCATGACCAAGAAGAGGATGGGCCATGATGAAGAGGATGGGGCCATGACCAAGAAGAGGATGGGCCATGATGAAGAAGAGGATGGGGCCATGACCAAGAAGTGAATGGTGCCTTATGTCTGCATTCTTTGGTGAGTTGGGAGATACTCAGATATACTGCATCTCCTGGTCACATACTACCCGGGGCTGGCATGAAGCAGGTATCTCCCCCTTTCCCAAAATGTATCTAATGATTGTCAGAGGTCACACCTCCAGCTCAGACAAGAAAGGCACCATTGTTCATTCCTGACTCCTGTTCACTGTACGTGGGGCTGATGTATTCCCAGCTGTTGTATGCTAAGGACAGGCAGCCACATCTGGATTAGCATCTTTGCAGTGTGAGCGGTAATCTTCAGGGACTAGTGCTAAGCCTCTTTGCTTTCCTTTGCTGCTTCTCAGGTTTGGCTGTCCCTGGAGGCCACAGTGACGTCATAACCACAGGGAACATGGAAGAACAATGGCAGACAGAGATACCAGGATGCACATGGGCAAAATACAAGACAAGACTGAAGCTTACTCCTTGATCAACTTCATAGATGATGTTTTGTGTCTTGAACAATGTGCCTTCTTTCAGCACAATGGCAGGGACCTGAGGTAGACCCGGTCAGACTGTTGCAAGAAGATGCCCCGTGGGGAGGTGGGGGCAAGTTGGCTCCACAAGACAATGTCTGTGGATTCTGAAATTGATGTTTGGCTAATGAAGTTTCCAGTTCTTATCTGCTGGAGAAATGTGCACTTTTCATTAAATAAGATGTTCATAGAAGGATGCATGCAGTGACACTTAGAGGAGGGGCCCTTTTTCTCATCAGACTGATGAATTTCTTTGTTTCCCAATCACTACAATGCACTGGAGACAGTGCAGGGAAATCAGTTTGCTAAGGTCCTAACAACAGGCTGATTGGCTCTGAGAGCATGTGTGTTCTCGAGCCCAGTACCTGTAGCTGTCATCATTTGCTCCTCTGTCTCACAGATGCTCAAGGGACTTAGAAGAAGACAGACTGTCTAGGTAGGCAGCCTCCCCGAGACAGTACCCAGTGCTGCCATCCACCCACAGTAGCCTGGATCACAAGAACTCCCATCCTCTTGTGGTGTGCATAGTGGTGATTCAGTGCAGAAGTGCTTGGTCTAAAGTCACGTCCTCATTTCACTCCGACATCACAAAGTCCATCTATTTGAAACTCTCTGGTCTATCTGTTTGGAAGTGAGTCTGTTCTGCTGCTGTGTAATTATGTGCTAGTTGTTTTGGGGGACATAATTTTGTGTGCTCATGCATGTAGAGTGTGTGTTCATATTTGCTCTTGCATGTGGGGGTGAGTTTTTATTCTCTAGGTGCTGTCAACTTAGTTGCTCCTTCTCTCCTTCTTTTCCTCCTCCTCCTCCTCTTCCTCTTCCTCTTGCTCTTTTTCCTCCTCTTTCTCATCCTCCTTCTCTTTCCTATTTTTAGTGTCTCTTTCTGGCCTGGAACTCACCAAGCAGGCCCAATGACTGACCAGATTAAGAAAGATGGATGTCATAATGGATATCTTTTCTGAATACAATATGATAAAATTAGAATTCAGAAGTGAGACTGGAAGATCAAGAAATGTGTGGAAGCTAGATGACAAATGCTTAACCAGTACATCGAAGAGGCAATCTTAAAAGGAAGAGGAAAACACTTGGACACGAGTGAACAAAAAATATAGCACACCAAAGTTTACAAAGATGCAGAAAAGGCGGTGCCGAGGGAGACTTACAGCTACAAACACCTACTTAAAAATAGGCAAGAACTCAAATCATCACCTTGAATCTAGCTGTATCTAGTACAAAGACTGTGTCAGTAACCAAGGCCTTCTTGGGAGGAGCCTTAAAGACAATGCTTTTTTTTTTTATTGGTTATATTCTTTATTTACATTTCATTTCCCTTTTCCTGGTTCCCCACCCCCNACCCCATTTTTTGATAGGGTTATTTGGTTTTCTGGGGTCTAACTTCTTGAGTTCTTTGTATACATTGGATATTAGCCCTCTGTCAGATGTAGGGTTGGTGAAGATCCTTTCCCAATTTGTTGGTTGCCGATTTGTCCTTTTGACAGTGAAAGACAATGCTTTTATTGGTAAATTTTATA
Organism: Apodemus speciosus; assembly: GCA_002335545.1. Classification (NCBI taxonomy): domain Eukaryota; kingdom Metazoa; phylum Chordata; class Mammalia; order Rodentia; family Muridae; genus Apodemus; species Apodemus speciosus. The sequence goes on along the minus strand of BDUI01000449.1, from coordinate 239,087 downwards.
ACAAATTGAAGGAATGATGAAAAATTCCTCTCAGACTTGCTCAAGTAGTTGAATAGGAGGTAATGTTTCCTAATTCATCCCTTGAAGCCARTTCTGTCCTGATATCAGAGTCAGAGACAGATACTGTTAGCAAATAAAACTATTCATCAATATTCCACATTAAGATAGTTACAGAAGTCTTCAATAAAATATTAGAAACTCAGAAACTAAGTTTCAGTAATATAAAAGGATTTATCTTTTGACATGCAAGTATGGTTCAATATATGAATGTTTCTTTATGCAATAGATTTCTATTAACAGCATGAAGAATTTGGGAACATTGAATATAGTTTTCCGATAAAATACCAAAAGTCTGTTATTAGGAGCAAGCTCTCTCCACATAGTATCTGCACATAGTGAAGATCAAACACAACGTTGAACTCTTGTCATGTAAGATAAGGGCAAAGCAAAGATGCTTCTCAGTTTTCCATGGAGAGTAAACAGTGCTTGGTCAGTATTGCTCTTGCTGGAGGTTCTAGCTAGACCAAAGAGAACATAAAAAAGATAAAAGGTATCCAACTTGGCAAGGAAGTGATAAACTTCTGTTTGTAAATATTATGATCTCTTCAATATCACAAAAATATTAAAGCTTACAATAAACTCATTGAAGCATTAGGCTGTAATGTCAATGCATTAAAAATAGTTGCTTTTCTTCCTTCCTTCCTTCCTTCCTTCCTTCCTTCCTTTCTTCCTTCTTTCCTTCTTCTCTCTGTCTCTCTGTCTCTCTCTGTCTCTTTCTCCCTCCCTCCCTTCCTCCCTCCCTCCCTCCTTCCCTCTCCCTTCCTTCCTTCCTTCCTTTCTTTTTTCTTCCTTCCTCCCCCTCTCTTTCTCTTTATTATATTGAGAATTGAATCCAGGGCTTTACATATTCTGGGTAAGTGCTCTCTCTACCCCTGAGGTCCAGCACATATCGTTAGCTGCCTTTCTCTACACCAACAATGAGCAATCCAAAAAGGAACTGAGAACATGATTCTGTGTCGAATAGTCTCAAGAACAACAAAATACTTAGCAATGAACTTAACCAAGAAGGAAAAGACTTAAGCAGCATACTTGATAAAATATTGCTGAAAATATCTAGAGAAAAAAACAAGTAGAAAGACTTCCCAATAGACTGGAAGACAGAACTGTAGAAATGCTAATATTGCTGTAATGGGTCTCAGTTTCAGTAGCATCCCTATTCAGATTTGAGTAGTGTCTTTTGCAGATATTAAAAAATAATCACCTTAAAATTAATATAGAATCTCAAGAATTCTGGATGAGGCAGCAATTTGGAAAAGGACCAAGTCAAGACTCATCGTTACTGACTCTAAAACTTCCCATGAAGCCACAGAAATTAAGATAACATGGCTTTGTCATGGAGAAAGCCACCAGGACACAACGGAGCACAACATACTATAACACATTCATCTGCTACTACAGTTACAAACACATACTGTAAAACTCACATACTCTAATACAACCACACATACCATAACATACGGACACATACACATAAGTACACACACACACATACACACACACACACACCATAGTTCATTTTCAATCACTCACACACATTCGGCCACACACTATAACATATTCATACAACATGACACACATACACTCAGATTCCATCACACACACACACACACACACACACACACACACACACACACCATAGTTTATTTCCAATCACTCACACACATTCAGCCGCACACTATAACATATTCACACAACATGACATACATACACTCAGATTCCATGACACACACACACACACACACACACACACACACACACACACACACAACATGCACTCACATACATTCTCATGTAGACATGCACGTACTCTCTGTACACCATCTGTGCACACCCACAGTGGTAGCCGCAGCATCTCCACCAGGCTCTGTCAGATCCTCCCTGGAGACTCGGGTGTTGACAGCCATTCCAACAGCAGCATCCACTCTGGACAGATGGCTCATGGGGACACCCTTTCCTTCCTGTGTTTGACCTGCTGAGTACCCTTCCAGCTCATACTTGCGCCTGCCTTTTGAGGGCACCCTAGAAGATGGCTTCTGACCTTTGGCCCCCTTCCTATCCATCTGTGCATCTGTGTCCTTACACATGCCCAGCCCGATGTGTTCTCTCTGCAGCTACTTTCACCATGGCATCTGCCTATTTGTTTGTCTACACGGTGGTGCTTCAGGGATGAGTTAAGGCTGCTGGGACATAGTACCATGATATGACATGTATGTGGGATGTACCTAAATGGATGGGAGAGGGATACTGGCTTGAGGTGGCAGCTGCCCCCTGAGGCCTTGCTCTCATCTGTAACACCAGCTAAGATAGCTAAGCATTCTACCATAATGAGAACTTGAATCTAGGGTTCACCTGCCTTTTGATGAGCACATAGCAGGGTGACTGTGTTTTTTCCTATGTGGGAAGTTCAGCTGACTTGGACCCTTGGCTACAGGCTCAGGGTCTAGCAGTAACGACACTTGACCTCAGAGCTAGCTGGCTGCCTGTAGTGAATGCGCTAGAGTCACAGATGGGTGGCTGAGGTTCTTTTGGCCTGTTGACTCCCCTGCTCCCCACCCCCACTGATTTCAGTGCTGAAGGTGTGCTGCTGAAACTGGTCAACTGGGATGAGTAAAGTTGGCAGTGAGTAGAGTCAGAACAGAATGGTTTGGTGTGTGTGTGTGTGTGTGTGTGTGTGTGTGTGTGTGTGTGAAACAGCTTGCCTAGCCCTCCCCTACCTCCCCTGCATTGTGGATGTCTGCCACTTTAAAACAGCTATGAGCATAGGCTGTGAGAATTATTTTTGATAATTGCCTACATTTTCTCAGAGAAAAGAACCCCAGGATCCCAGGAATGATGAGTGGGCGGAACATCAAAGAATCCAGCAGCTCCATCCTGCCTCAGACTCAGGCGAGCTTCAGCCACTCCAGCTCCACAGAAGCAATCCGACTCTGCCAGCGTGGCAGTGCGAGCCAGTCTCCATTTTGTCTTCTCTCAGAGAGTGCTGCCGTGGCAGTGCAGCTGCCCGTGCCAGCATCAGCCCCATGGCTCCTGCTGCATGCCCTCTCTTTTAGAAACCTTCTTGGCCCCTTGGCTCTATTGTGAAGACAACATTGTCGGTAGAGCAAGTTGGCAGGTCTGGACCAGGGGACAGTGTGATCTCAAACCACAGACAGATGCAAATGCACGTTTTGTGAATATACTCAGATGGACTGGATCCTCAACACACTTGACTTCATGCAGGTGTGGCTATACCGCAGTGCACGAGCTGTGCTCAGACACACAGACATACTTAGGATGGACCTCATACTTAGCAGATAGATTTGAATAGATGCAGATTTGAACTTACACTCACAGATAAATGTGAAAGGACAGCATGCGAGCACAACTCAAATTGTTGCACTCAACAAATATCCTTGAATAAACACAGTATGTGAATGTACACCCAAACACTCAAACACTCAAACTCACAAAGTCACACTCGACAGACAGACTTGACACACACATAGACAGGGAACCACACGGATTACCATGAACTCACACTTATTGGCGATGTGATTTCTCTGTCCCAACTCTGGGCTCCTGGCTCCAGCTTGGCACCACCCCATTCTGTCAGTACTCCTGAATTCAAACAATTGACCAAGGGACTTGGAGCTGGGGTCAACCTTTGACCTTTCTTTATAAGGCTGAGCACTGTCCAAGTCGGTTCCAGTTGTTACAACAAAACCACCACACATGGGGTGGTTTGAACGACAGATGCTGATTTCTCTCAGTTCTGGGGGAGGGTGGGAGCTCTGGCAGATGGTGGGGGCTGTTTTCTGTTTCTTAGGTGAGGTCTCCTTCTGTGCTCATATGAGAAACAGGCAACTTTCTGGAGCCTTTCCTATAAGGGCTCTAATTCTATTCAGTCGGACTCCATCTTTATGACTTTGAGATTTGGGAGACAGAGTACAGACATTTGGTCTATAGCAGACATCCATTCCTAATCCACTCAGATGACAAGCAGAGAGAATCCCGCTTCTCCTGATGGACCCTGGGCTGAGCATGCTGTCTCTCACATACCAGTGCCTATGAGCAGGGCTTCCTGTTCTGTTTCCTTTCTTCCCCATGCCTCTATCTCTCTACATCCTTGCATGTTCTTCCAGTGAGGTGTGGAGGGCAGAGGTCACACACCTATCTAACAGCTTCCCCAGACACACTCACTCCATGTGTGCCGCACGGCTGTCTCTTTCCTTCGTCCCCACTGGTTGGTGTCTGTCCGCATGAGCATGTTGCACACTTGCTTCTTCTTTTTTTTATTGGATATATTCTTTATTTACATTTCATTTCCCTTTTTCCTGGTTTCCCAGCCCCCCAAAGTCCCATATGTCTTTTTCCCTCCCCTCCCCCCCATTCTCCTATTCACCCCTTCCCACTTCCCTGTTTTGGTATTCCCCTACACTGCTGCATTGGGCCTTTCCAGAACCTGGGTCCACTCTTTCCTTCTTGTCGGACAGCATTTGGTAGGTGGATTGT
>BDUI01000449.1:204909-226691 GCA_002335545.1 Apodemus speciosus | reverse complement strand
GCATGCTCTGGGTAGCCTGCGACCATGCACCTATCCATGCGTTCCCCAGCAGGGGGACAGGAGCCCCTGAGATCTGATAAGATTTTTTTTTGCAGAAAGGAGTAGATCAAACCCTGAGATGGGGAAGCGTCTAAGCTCTGACACAAAAGAACATGGGGAGAATTGAGAGCCAAACAGCAAATCACATTCAGAGGGGAATACACGGGTTCTAAAGGTGTCACTTGTTGCTTACCTACCTGAGTCACTTGCACCCCAGAGGCATGGACTCATAGGCACTGGGGGCAGCTTGTTGGCCCTCCCCAGCTCACACTTCCGTCCCTGAGACTCTGCTTTGTATAAACCTCTGTAGAGTGCGTGAAGGTTTCTTCTGGACTTGCTGGTGGCCGAGTGGACAGGGAAGGGAGGCAGCCCAGCTAATTGCTCCTTCACAGGGTGGAAATTCGCTTGCTGCTAATTCGAGACTCCAGCAATGATGATAATAGCGACACTAATGACTGTGGGGAAGGGGATTATAGGTAAGACACAGTTATAATCAGGAAGCTGGTAATTACCTTGTAGCCACAACTGGGCTTTTGAATTTTATATTTCTTGCATTTTTTGGTTCTTAATTACAATAGTTCTATTAATGAGAGATGGCCTTCCAGCGGTAGATGGGGTTCATCACGAGGGAAGACGCACACGCAGCACCCTGGTTTTCCCGGCCTGGGGAGAGGCTCGTGGAAGTGGCTTGTTCCTTCCAACACGAAGAGCGACAGTACTAGTGAGCTCCCAAGGGCATGCAGGGTAGTGGTGCACTGTGGCTTCCCCTTGTCTACTGTCGTGTGCACACCAGGAATTCAAGGCTGTTCTCAACCAAAGGTGACTTTGAGGAGAGCCCACCATCAGCAGGGGCAGTGCTGGAAAGCCCCATCTCACCAACACGAGGGGCTTCAGATATGAAGTCCTCTGACCTGTGACCTCCGATTGTCCTCATCGAATTGGAAGACCCCCTCAGTTCATAGGTACAATGAAAGATATGTCTAAGAAAGAGCCCGTGAGCACACAGAGTCAACTGACACCTGCACAGGGCATGGGGTCATGTTGAATGGCTGGACTAGCTCACCTCATACCTGTGTGTGCAGCTGCTGAGTGTAGAGATGTGGCTGTTGCTCTGATGATGGGATGCCCAGATGTCACCTTTCCTTTCAATCAAGGGCCTGTTACTGACTCAGTCAGGCTGTAGCCCACTGATTAGATCTTCTCTCCTGCTGGCTCCAAGTTCTACAAGTCAACTTTAGTGTCTTGGGATTATCCCTGAGCTCTCTTGATTCTTGAAATAAGCAAACTGCATGTGGACTTTCAGGGAGGTGGGGTCTTCTATGTCAACTCTACTCCCCAAGGACAAGGGGTTATTACTATGATAGACACCATGGCTAAAATCAACCAGGGGAGGAAAGGGTCTGTTTCATCTTATATCATCCGGGAAAGTCAAGGCAGGAATCTGGAGACAGGAACTCAAGCGGAGCCTGTGGAGGAGTGGTGCTTACTGGCTCACTCTGCCTGCTTTCTTATAGCATCCAGGACCAACAGCAGCTCAGAGACAAGGGAACCCACAAGGGGCAGACAAGGGGACACTTTCACATCAATCACCAATTAAGAGAATGCCCCGTAGTAGGCTTGTCTATCAACCAATCTAGTTGGGGCACTTTATCAATTGAAGTTTCCTCTTCCCAGGTGACTCTAGATTATGTCGAAATAATATAAATCTGGTCAGCACGGGAGGTCTTTGCACTGAGGCTACTTACAGTCTTAGTTGGAAGGGCCTTTCAGTTCCACAGGAAGAGTTAGAGGTCAAAGGTCAGAGGGCCTCAGTTCAGAAGGTCCCTGTGGAGTTGGCAGAGGGCTCTCTGGTGCTCCCTCTGTCATGGCAGCTGTCTGACTGTGACTAAGATCGACTCTATGCTGCTCACGAGCCCCAGGGCCCAGGAAGATGCAACTAAGCTTGTGATGGCAAGAGGGTCTGTGTGACAAAATAGACTGCATTAGTGTCATCCTTGGTCCCCAAGCCATAGGCATGACCATATGTAGGAGTGCTTGGGCATCTATGTTACCAATCAAATGCTATTAAGATCCATTTGTATACAGCACTATTATTCATATAGCTTGAATGCATGGGTTCTGACCTGATCTAACACTTGGAGGTATAACAGGTCTCGCTAAATTCAGTTTCTTGTCTTCATGCTTTACTCTCTAAAAAGAGCTCACTTGCCCAGGGCCATAGGAAGATGCCTGAATCTCCATGGGTGCTGGGGATGCCCCTTTCCCAACACAGACAGGTCATGTCCACACCTGTCTCCTTTCCACACCACAGGAAGGTGCATGTGAGAAGAGTGAGGGTGGGGGGGTGGGGTGGCGGGGTGGGGGGTATGGTACTGGATGAATCATGTCAAGACCATACCTGCCCTTTTCACCAGGCTTCTGAGGATGTTGGGAGGTTCATGTACAGGATGCTGGAGTAGTGGAAAATCTTTGCAACCAAAATGACAATCTACAGAACAAATGTTTCCTGTCTCTGGAAATGAAAAGCCCACAATGCATCTGTGAGGTCACCTTGCATCTGATTGTCCCCAGCTCTTCAGCCATAGATGGTTATTAAATTCCTCTTGAACAAGCCACAGAAAAACAAATGTAAGTCTGTGAGTGTCAATGAGACTGATCGAAATGTACCTAGGACTCTGGCTGCTGGTTCAGTTAGAATTCGGGGTGGCCACTTCCATAGACACCCCCTGTGTCACTCAGCTTCTATTCCCTGTGGTCATGGCTAATCTATGGGGAGTTTCCTCTCAGAAGGACCTGTTCAGCAGTGACCTCAGGGGCTATTAGCCATGGCATCAGACACTACTGATGTCTGTTAGCTGGGCAGGAACAGAATTCTGAGTCCATTAAAGGCAGAGGATGGTATGAACCTTTAACCATGAGGCATCTGGATATCTGTTCTCTGTACCCAATTACCATGGAGAATTTGGTAATGCTGACCTCACTGTGAGCATGGACAAAATCCCGTTGAGCTCTTTTCAGATGATAAAGCTTGAAGACAAGAAACTGAATGCAGCGAGACCTGTTATACCTCCACCGGCTAGATCAGGTCAGGACCCATGCATTCAAATTATACGAATAATACTGCTGTATACAAAAGACCAATTACGCCTTGCAGCGACCATTCTTTATTCTGTTTTAAAGCTGAGGTTCACAAATCGAAGCAAAAGAACTAGTTAGATGTCCAGCAGTTATATAGAACTCACAGTACCCATGACTTTTAATAACTAAAGTATGGTACATGGAGTGTTTCATCTGATGGCCGTGTATAGTAAGTGTGACGCCTGATGGCCCTGCATATCACTATATCACAGAGATGAACTCAAAAAGGTCATTGCTTGCTTTAGAAAGACCCAACTGGTTTAGATATGGAGGTTGGTCATTGTCATCATTGCCCAGTCATAGGTGAGGACATCCGTCCACTGGCTTCAGAGTGGCTACTTCACAAAGGGTCACCAGGGCATCATGTTTAAGGGGGCCTCTTGAGCAGCGGCACGTCTTTGATCTTCGACTGAAGGCATGTAAGTATCGGAGTGACCTGGCCACTGTCAGTAAGGGTTCCTTGTATTAGCGTGGGGGCTAGACTCACTGGCCGTGTAGGATACGTACTCAGTGGTTGCTCTCCCATCCCTCTTCAGCCACAACTTCATAAGCGTCTTTTCTCCTTTAAGACAAGATGTACATTTCTTTCTGTGATGGCTAACACTGATAGTCAATTGACTGGCTCTAGAACCACCAACGAAACAGGGCTCTGGGCTTTTCTTTGAGGGAGCTTCTGGACTGAGGTAGTTAGGGTGGGAAGACCTATCCCGAATCTGTGTGGCTCCATTCCTTGGGCTGATGATCTGGATCGCAAATACAGTAGGAAACAAGTTGGGTACCAGCACTCGTCTCTCTTCCTACTTTCTGACTATGATTACAGCGTGGACAGCCGCCTCCTGAGCCTGCACCATGTGTTTCCACTGTGATGGACTGTACCCCCAAGCTGTGAGCCGAGAATGGACCCTTCCTTTCTGTAAGTTGTTCTTATGTGTTTACACGCATTCTCTTTGCACCTGAGCTTAGGCATCAATGGAGAACTGATCCTTTTGGTAAATACGTAGTCATTCAACTATTACTCTATAATGTGTACTTCCTTGAAATGCGTCTGAGGAACAGATGCACAGGCTCTCGGAGCTGGACATGTCAGTCTCCTCCCAGACATCAACCATAGAGGCATGCATCTCCACCAGCAAACTCAGGCTATGCTCACTCATGGCTTGCTTAGCATCTTTGTGTTTACATTTTAGGTTTGCAAAATGAGTCCACTGTGGCATGTAAAGATGTGCACATACTCTCTCTCTTCACCGTAGTGTTTAAGCAAAATGTTTTGAGGTTAGTGGTCATCATGCAGCCTTCAGCATGCTACCCTCTGGGATGAATCTTCAGGACGTTATTATTCCACGCTCTTTGTCTCTGCTAAGCCTGACTTTATTGAATGCTTTTTCTTCATGGAAAAAAATACTACTCCATGTTGAGTGCTAATAGGATTAGCTGTGTAGTTAATTGCCATAACCCTTAAAACCATTGGTGTAGAATTTTAATTTTTTTTTTTACTTTTTGCAGGTTAAGTTTTAGCTTACCTCTTTTAGGTCTTGAGCTGTCAAACACAGCATTCATTTACTTGTCCAAAAGATAAACAATTAGCACACAAGGGGAGGGAAGGTGGAGGGAGCAGAGGGACAGAGTCCCATGGAGTTTTTCCTGAGAAAAGTGACTATGTGTGGCTTTGGACATAGGTGGCACAGACTTCCAGAAGGTTTGGGATCCATTTTTGATGGGAGTTGGAGGTCTGGGTCATCTTCACATAGGAGGTCTGGGCACAGGCGGTGGGCAGCTAACCAATCATGGCACAGAGATTCGATGAGCTGATTTTTGAACCAGATTTTGTTTAAATCCTGGCTTTGCCAAGAGACAAAGGACCCCTGGCATACCGCTTAGCCAGCTCATGTCTAAGTTGATTTGTGTGAGCATGTGGTTTCTCAGAGTTACTGAAAGGACTGACCCAGTCCCCAGATGGAGGGTTAGCGTGGCACCGGTATAGCCTGCGCACTGCCACTTGCCTGTGATGTTCTGGAAGACGTGGTCATGAACTGAAGAGGTTTCTGAGCCTGAATGTCCTGGATAGCCCTTGTGAGAGTGTATCAGCGGCCCTGAGCCTTCTCCAGCTGCAAATCTGCCTGGCTGTGCACACTCCCATGCACCCCAACATCTAAACTGTAGCAGAGCTGAACAGGGTTTGGAGATTTCATCTCTGTTACATGCCTGTCTCTCAAGAGTGTGCTTGGACAACCATGTCCATGTGTCATTGATGAGGTGGAGCAAACACATGGGGTTGAGGAGGAGGAACTGGAGGTCTTACACAGCCAGTCCTGTCAAATTGGAGGGAAATGTGAATCCTTAGTATATCAAGGGCTAGGATCGACTCCTCCTCTTCCTCCTCCTAAGTGATTTATAAGAAGGGCAGATGCAACCCTCATGAGCTGATTTTTCTTTTCTTCAGTGGAGATGCATCTATGGGAGCAGATATGACAATGTAGTTATTGTCCTACAGGGGGTGGGTGGGCTTGTGAATCTGGAGCACCAACACCACTCTTGCCAGACACCCAGTAACACAAGAGCTTCCTGATACACTCCTTCCAAGCTCTCTGCAGTGAAGGGAAGAGAAAGCTGCTGGTTACTGCTCTGTCTTAGATACTCACAGCGACATGAGAGGGACTTGCCCTTGGCTGTTCTCTTGGGGAGCACTGACAACATCTAGCCTTCTCACTGTTAATGTGCTTGGCAAGGTAACATTCAAACATATTTACATTCTGTACTTAATTGAAGCTCATCGGACCCATTTGAGCAACTTGATATCGAGAAGAACGAAGCGGATCTTTATGGGGATCGTCCTCTGAGGGAGGATGAAGTCACCATCGTGGAATCTGAGGAGGATACATTAACAGACCATCTGACATTCTGCAAAAGGGAGATTCGGAAGGAATAAAAGAAGGCCTAGACTGTCACAGGCTGTGCCCAGCCGGGCCACCCGTGAGCTGGGAGCCCATTAGAAGAGTTGGTCAGCGGCTTGTATTTATTAAATCTGGGAGAGGCCCATCAATCACAGCCATGGGCCTCAGTGTTTGCAATTGGGGGATAGTCCCGCATGCACTCTTTGAAGTGTTTTTTTCCTTTTTTTTTTTCTGAAGGTAACATCTAAAGACTGTAAACAATGAGTTCCTCTTTCTGATGGGGACCTTACAGGGGATGCTGGGAGATGCAGAGCCAGGCAGAAAATGGGCAGAAGCAGAGAAATACTTTTGCTGGCAATATGCACATTACCAGTCTCACACTTAGTAACTAGATTCCTAGAAGTGGAATTTTTTGTCTGGGAGGTCCTTGGGTGGCGAGGGTCACGTGGGCACACATGTGCTTTCGGTGAGACACCAAGGTTAGGGGTACAGCAAGGCCATCCTGCACGAGTGAACTCCTCCCTGTGGGAGGTACTCAGCAGTCTCCAATAGACTGGGTGTAAATGTGGAACTTTAACAAAAGGGAATATTTCCATTCAGGAAGTTAGCAGCGCCACTGAGAGATGGCTCAGTGGGTAAGAGCATTTGCCAACCAAGTGTGAGGACACAGGTTTGAATGCCTCAAACCTCCAAAAAACTGATGTGCTATTCCCGTGGGAGGTAGCGATAGGAGAATCCTTGCAAGCCCTGGGCTAGCCCGCAGTCATCCACAGTGGTGTACAACAGACATACCCTATTTCAGACAAAGAGGGAGATGAAGGCTGACCCCCAAGGTTGTCCACAGACATCTACACTTGTGTCCTGACATGTGTGCAGCCACACTCACACACACACACACACACATACACACACACACACACACACACACGAATGCGTGCACACACATATTATCATACAAATGTTCAAACACATTCACAGACACACAAAAGAAAATTAGTAATGCCATAAAGTTCCATGCTTTAATATCAATCATTTCAATACCAGCTATCTCCAGAGATTTAAATGTACCGCTTTTCTTCTTTATTGTCTTTTTAAAAATATATATCTTGAAATTTTATTTTTATTTTATGTGCGCTGATGGTTTTCTTGCATGCATGTGTGTGTCCTGCATGTGTTTCAGATCCCCCGAAATGAGAGCTGCAGATAGGTGTGAGCTACCTACCATGTGGATGCTGGGGATTGAACTCAGGTCCTTTGGAAGGACAGCCAGTGCCCTTAAGCACCGAGCCACCTCTCCTATCTCGTCTTTATTTTCTTCTTCCTTCTTTTGTCCTTTAAAACAGTGTCTTACCACCCCACACTGGGTCTTAAACTTTCTAAGGTTGAAGCTGCTCTTGAACTCTGCTTTCTCTTGCCTCTGATTCCAAGTTGCTGGGAATGTAGACAGCCACCATCATAGCTGGCGGAGGTGATTGCTTTTATTCTCAATAAAGTATGTCACTGTCATGTTACGAGAGGTGATGTATCTGAGATACAATATATGACATAAGTCAATGGCACGCTACAAAAGTCAGCAACAAATTGGAGAATTCCAGAATTTTGTTGTTAGAGTGTACAATGACTGTTTCTGGACACAGGTCCAGTTGCCGGAATTTGAGATCTGCCACATTTTTGACTTTGAAAACTTATTAGCTTTCCAATGGTAGATGAAAGGAGATTTTGACTTCTAAATTATGTTCTTAGATTTTTATACCTTTCTCTCTTTTTCAAGCAAAGGAAGCAAGATGTATGCAGAGATACACTAAGTAAGCAGCTGAGATGCTGAGGAGCCACCCACACGTGAGGAGAAAGCAGTCAGTGCAAAGGGGATTTGTCTGTTTGTTTGTTTGCTTGTTGGGTTTTTTGTTTTTCTAAAAAGAACAAATGACCAGGAGATGCTGGTATTACAAGCAAGAGTCCAAGGAGGACTACACCTGGGCAAGCCTCATGCTAACCCGGTGTGTGGAGAGGTGAGAACCGGGGACGTCAGCAGTAGCTTCAACAGGCTTAATCAACATCCGTGTCCACTGTATGGTGGAAAGTTGGTCCCAGCCAGCTGCTGTGCCAGCACGGCTCTGACTCTCAGTGCATAAGGAGGCAGGCGCAGTGCAGCAATATTAGCCTCGCTTCAGCAGGTGAAGACCCAAGGGCGGTGTCTCTTCAGCTGCTCAGCTATGGTCACAGATAGCCTGTTTACTGTTCCTTCTTAGGGAAGGCCCTGCTGCAGTGGGGCCTGGCTGCTACACTGTTTTTATATTAATCTTAGTTAAATTAAACATCTTTCATATGTGTGTGTAATGTGTATGTATGTGTGTATGTGCAATGTGTGTGTGTGTCTAATGTGTGTGTAATGTGTATGTGTGTGCAATGTGTGTAATATGTGTGTGTAATATGTATGTAACGTGTATGTATATATGCAATGTGTGTATGTGTCTAATGTGTGTGTAATGTGTATGTGTGTGCAATGTGTGTATGTGTATATGTGTGTAATATGTGTGTAATACGTGTGTAATGTGTATGTAGTGTGTATGTATGTGTGTAATGTGTGCATTCATGTGCAATGTGTGTATGTGTGTGCAATGTATGTGCATGTGTGTATAATGTGTGTAATGTGTGTATGTGTGTAATATGTGTGTAATATGTATGTAATGTGTATGTATGTNTGTAATATGTGTGTAATATGTATGTAATGTGTATGTATGTGTGTAATGTGTGTATATGTGTGTGTGTAATGTGTATATAATGTGTGTATGTGTGTAATGTGTATGTATGTGTGTGTAATGTCTGTGTGTAATGTGTGTGTATATAATGTGTATGTGTGTATATGTGTATTTGTGTGTGTAACGTGTGTGTAACATGTGTGTAATGTGTGTGTATAATGTGTGTGTAATGTGTGTGTGCATAATATGTGTGTGTGTGTGTTTGTGTGTATGCATGTGCATGAGTGGATGTGCAGAAGCATGCCCTGATGCATGTGTAGAGATCGGATGACATCTTTCAGGACTAGCTTCTCTTGTTCCACCATGTTGAACTCAGGTCATCAGGTTGACGTGAAGCTCTCTTTCCTGCTCAGCCATCTTGTTGGCTCATGTACCATGTTGAGCTAGAAAGGGGTGTCAGTCCTCCCAGGCTCCTAGTGGCTTCCCTCGACCCCTGCAGCCATCAACTATGCTAGAATGACACTGACCCCCTCTCAGGGGTGGACATGTCCTTCCCAAGGGCCTGGCATCTGGAGTGAGGGGAAGCTTTGGAAAGCAGAGTGTCTGCTCAGCTCCCACCAGTCACACAGTGAGGACCCAGCATGGAGGACTGGCCGGCAGGCTGAGACGGCCACGCTAACACAGGTGTGTTGAAGCTGCCTTTGGAGGGAGTTTGATTTCCATGTAAGCACTGCTCCCTCGTGCAGATCTTATGATGGGAATGCTGGGAATGGCCAGGGAATTTGCAGCTAAGTAAGACAAACTACCTCACATCCTGCTGTGGCATCAGCTCTTCAGGGTGGACAGTTACCAAATTCTGTCATCTTTGTGGCCTCTCTATTGGTCATAACAGGCTTGAGCCATGGCCAATGGAAATCATCTCATTATTTTGCTCTAGTCCTCATTGCTCCGAGTATATATATCTGACAGCTCTTTGTGAGACGATGAGGTCCTTGTCCCAGTGAAATATAAAGATTCTTGTTTATACAATAAAAAAGTAAACACCATTGTTGGCTGAGCCTTGTCTCACACAGCTCAGCTCTGTCCTCATTACGGAAGACAAGACACAGTCATTCTTGCTTTGGAACAGAAGAAACATGTGGACAGCAGCTTAGGCCACCTACCCGCCTGCGTGACTGCTGGGACCAGAGCTGGCCGCTGGCTACTGAGCTCCTCAGGCAGATTTTAATGCCAGTTACAAGACTGCAGAGCACCTGGAGACCTTGGCATGAAGACGTTTGCTGGGAAACATGGCTGGGAGAGATTCTGGTGAGTTTATGAACTACGACAAAGGGAAGGGAGGGAAATATCCCCTTGAGGTTATTTAAAGCCTCTTTCTACATAATGTCAGGAAGTAGGTGTGAGCCACAGATCTCTCTCTCTCCCTCTCCTTCCCCCTCCCCTCCCCCTCCCCCTCTCTCCTGCCCCATCCCCATAGTGTAGCGATAACAAGCACAGTTGAAATCTGCAGTTCTTTTCCTTTCCTTTCCTATTTTATTTTATTTATTTGTGGTTTAGGACAGCATCTGGGGTAGGAGTGGGTACCAAGGGAGGAGGCTTCATATTTGCCCCGACAGTCTTTCTGTAGAATAAAGGTCGTGGCAAGTATATACGAAATCATGAATATCTTTCTGCATGACTGCAAAACATGTGATCTATTTATTTGTTTTTTATTGAGGTGGTTCTGATCTCTAAGGTCACAGTAGACACCAAGTTAGGAGACCCTAAGTCCATAGATTCAGGCCAGGTCCCTGCAGGTCTGTAGTCACACAGACAGTGTCATTGAGCATTCAACCCTGGGCCACCTTTGCTGTGCTTTTCTATTTAAAGAGGCTTCACTCGGATTATTATGTAGATTATTGTGACAGTAGCAAAACCCACACCAACTTTCTGAGCGAAGCTTCCCAGCATGCATCTGTGATACGCATGCTGATGGCACACCTCTGTGAGGCACGTCATGACCTCACGGTGCTGAGGATGCAACATGTGTGAGTTTTGTGCTTTTAGGACCATTTAGAGCATCAAAATCACCAAGGAGAAACAGGAAAATGTGGCCCTAGGTAGACAATATGTGCTCCTAGTCTGATGCTGGAGAGTCTAAGCAGGGAGAGGGTGGGGTAAAAAGAGACAGGCTGCTGTGCTGTTGCAGCTCTGTGCGAGTGCCGGGGACATGCAAAAGGGCAGAGTGAATTGACTGGGGGACTTCGGAGTTTAAATGTATTTACAAGTAAGTTGTTGGTAGGGAAATTTTCTTTTCTTTTTTTTAATTAGATGTTTTCGTTATTTACATTCCAAATTTTAGCCCCTTTCCTAGTTTCCTCTCCAAAAACCCCCTATCCCCTCCCCCTTCCCCTACTCACCAACCCACCCACTCCCTCTTCCCTGTCCTGGCATTCCCCTATACTGGGGCATTGAGCCTTCACAGGAACAAGGGCCTCTCCTCCTATTTATGTCCAACCAGGCCATCCTCTGCTACATATGTAGCTGGAGCCATGGGTCCCTCCATGTGTACTCTTTGGTTGGTGGTTTAGTCCCTGGGAGCTCTGGGGATCCTGGTTGGTTCATATTGTTGTTCCTCCTATGGGGCTGCAAACCCCTTTGGTTCCTTGGATCCTTTCTCTAGTTCAGTCCATTGGTTGGCTGGGAGCATCCACCTCTGTATTTGTCAGGTACTGGCAGAGCCTGTCAGGAGAGAGCTGTATGGCTCCTGTCAGCAGGCACTTGTTGGCATCCACAGTAGTGTCTGGGTTTGGTGACTGTATATGGGATGGATCCCAGGTGGGGTTTCAACTGTAGAGTGAGCACTACTGAGGGGCGGCTGCGTGAGATTCCTGCAAAGCAAGCGAGATCACATAGTCCTAGCTTGCCCGGGGAGAGAAGAGTGGACCCTTGGATCCTGGAGCATGTGTCGGTTATGAGCGTGTCTGTGGTGCCCAGGGCATTGTTTCCATCTTGTCAGTCCTCTTCTGTCCACAGCCTTCCCATGCTCAGGGTCACTGCTGGTGGCATACTATGCCCTTATTTCTCCTCTGACTGAGTCTTCTAGACACTTGCCCATCCCCTCTCATTGTACTGGCTCAGGGTGGCCCAGGGGCAGAGGCGATGGCTTGGTTGGCAAAGCGCTCACCTAGCAAGCACAGGGACCTGTTTGAGCTCCAGGATCCCCAATCCATAAAGTACCACGTGCTTGCGTTCCCTGCAGGGTGGCCACCCACCTGTGAAACACAAAAGGCACGGGCAGAGTTAACACGGCCGGTCCTGCGTCGAAATCCCAATTCAGGTTTTAATGACCAGTGTATGACCTTTACCAAGGGGTTGCTCAGTTACAGCTGTTTTCATCTCTAAGATGCCAGAAACGCCTCAGTAATTTCTGGGGTTAGCTGGGAAAGGAACGGATCCGTTAGGCCCCAAACAGCGCCTAACTAGTGGCAGTCTGCACTCTAGGACAGGACAGTAATAGAATAATAAAGTAGCCCGAGAGGTTTTACAGACTTGGGGGATCTATGAATATATTGCTCTCCAGCTTATTCCCACACAGGTTTTCTGTTATTATTTTTTTTTTTTTAGAAAGATTAATGTTTTAGACCTCTTTTACACAATCCAGTGTTTAGTAAAATTCATATTGTAGAAGTTAACTCCACTTAAGTGACTGAGAGCACTGTCATCATTACATGCTTATCAAATAATTGAAGGACATATAATTCAGTTTAGTGGCTTTTTCAGTCCTGCCTTGTTTATTCTATTATAATTAAAAAAATCTTGTACTTACTGTAGAAAATGCAATACTGGCTGGATTAGGTTGAATAAAATTTTTTTTTCTGTAAAAAAAAAATCCAAGCATGGTTGTATGCCTTGCAATCCCAGTGCTGACGAGGTGGGGACAGGGGGTCCTTGGGGCTTTTTATTCAGATAGCCTAACTTGTCAAGTTCTAGGACAGCAAGAGAGCCTGGCCAAAACAGAAAAATAAAAATGTAAACAACAAAACAAAACAAAGCAAGCAGTACCGCTAATCCACAAGAGCCCCTCCAGAATCAAGGTAGACCTTGCTTGAGCAGTGGCACGCTAGACCATCCTTTGCGTGTGCACGCATACGTGCTCCCCACCCCCACCCCATACAGCGTACCTCCTTTCTCTGTTCCGCATCTCTTTAAACATTGCCAATTTCCATTTTTTCAGTTGAGAAGCAAGAAGGAAATGTGCCGTGTGGTCCTGGGCACCTCATGACACGTGCAGGAGAATGATCGTGGGCGCAGGCGTGGGAGCCCGGTCCCGGGCGCAGGCGTGGGAGCCTGGTCCCGGGCACCTCATGGTACAGGTGAGAGGCAGGTGTGGGAGAAAGCAGACTCACTGCAAGATGATACCAGTGCCCACTAATGACAGGCTGGATTTTTCTGTTAGTTCATTAATATTGCTTTATTATTGGCATGCACATCAATCCCAATAAAATCGGCACCATGTCCCAGCCTCCTTGGCAGCCAGAGCATTACTTTTGAGAATCTGTCTCCGTGGCACCGAGTGGAGCCATTTCCATTTACCCACATTCAATCAAGGGTTGTCTTTTGTATCCCTGGGCAATTGCATAACTCTAATATTGACCTTAACTGAAGTCCTTTGTTTTGTACCCTAACAGCCCGAAGCATTAAAAATGCGTGTTTACTTAATTTGTCCTGGCATGCAGTGTAATTACAAGCAGTTTGTTTTCTCTGTTGTAAAATATGGTCTGGAGAAGGAATAAAGTAATGCGGAAAATTAACATTGTGATGTACTGTATAGTGGAATAACACTAAAAACGCTCAGCCGGGCTGGCTCTGGAGGTCCTATTTGTGTTGTCTGCGAGAGCAATAAAGAAGTAAGTGCCTCTTCCTGAACTATATTTGCATGATTTTCGACTGTGGTAAAATTAGTCTGATCTGCCTCTCAGAATAAACAACAGCAACAAAATCAAAGACCCTGCAGCGTGGATGGTGCCCTGGTGGCTTTGAACTTGAGTCTCTGTGTCTGGGCTACCTCAGCATGTCCTTGTGATGGGGTAGCCAGGCGGGCAGCCATCCTTGGCTGAGTCCCGTCTGCTCAGGTTCTGCTGTGGCACTTGTGTATCTCTGCTTGGTCCCTGGGGGCTGGGACATGCCAGGGTAGGGCTGCGGATGCTGGGTGGCACTGCCTGACTACGGCGAGTCCACACTTCTCTTCCTCTTTCCTACCACTGAATATTCTGGACACTCATCATGAAGGGCACTGTATAAATAATAAACTGCCCTGTATCGTTTACCTAACTCTTAGATCACAGATAGAAATGTAATGAGACTCTTAAAACAAAGGCGACAAATTCAACATCCGCCCGTGGGCCTCGTGAGGACACTGCCCAGGGAGGGACATGGCTCTCTGTGACAAGGCAGCCAAGCCGCTCTTCCCTTAAAGTCTCCACCCATTCTTCTCACTACTGGTTTTAAACAGTGCCAGGGAGCAGGACTCTTTGTGATCCAGGGCTGATGCAGGGTCACTGTCCTTCACAACCTGCCTGAAAGTGGTCTATCCCACAGAACAATAGCTTAGCCGACAGCCCAGGCTAGCCTGGAGCTCTTTATGTAGCTCTGGTTGGCCTTGTGTTCTCATGCCGAAGCTTGCCAGGGGCTGGCATTACAGGTGTACGTCACCATCGTCACCATCGTGGGTCATGATGTGGCCATCAAGTGACTCTGGGAGGCTTTGGCGGCCTTTGTTCCTTTATTTTGATGTGGCGCAGCAGGTGACAAGTCTCCCAAACATTTTGGCCCTCATGCTGAGAGTGAGCTTTTCAGTCCCAGCAGGGAGGAGCTCTTTGTTCCCAGAAGAGGACATGCTGACCCAGCCCACCCCGCGTATGCCACAGAGGATGCCCCGCTAGGACACTGTCCAGGGCTCTGTCTAGCCGTCTGGTGCCTACAGAGGTCATGAGGGACAGACAGCTTCCTAACAACAGCCCAGGGGTGAACGGCCCCCAAACCTGGGGCTGGCCATACGATTATTGGAGAAGGCCATAAGATTATTGGAGAAGGCAAGTACCTTAATAATTCCTGCCTGTAATTTACGACCTTTAAGAAAGGGAATCAATAGCATTAAACATTGCCCCAGCCAGCGGCACTTCACAGTGGGGAAAAAAAATAAAACAACTTCTGTTCTTTGTCTTTTTGGTGTTTGTGTCCTGTCTGCTTATCCACAATGACCCGGATGCTGGCGACATCATCCCCTCTATGAAGGCGGAGGAGATGCGCTTCTTTCTCGCCTCAGAGCTCCGTGTCCTCTGCAGCTCTGCTGGGATCTGTTCCCTCTGGAACCAGCGTTAAGAGCTTGAGCCTGTGAGATCCCCGTGTCTGCTGTCGGCTCCAGCGTCTCAGGTCCCATCTCCATGCTGCAAGCCTCAGGCTCCACGGTCCCACAGACTTTCACTAATGTAGAATAAGAGGGGGATATGGAGTGGAGGAGGCAGAGAGATGGTGTACATCTTACTGCACTTTCTTTACTTTACTGAAAACACAGGAAGATGAAGAAGATTGGTGTTTTTCCCCACCCTCACCCCCACCCCCAGCTCACACCATACATTTCATGTGCCGAGTACCTTTACTTTTGGAGTCACAGCAAGTATGTCTGTGTACTGTATGAGTGAGGGTGCCGTAGGAAACAGGCAAGTCAACGATGATGCTAATGGATCAGGCCCACTGCTGTCCAGCAGCTGAGTTCCGAGTCAGTGCACAGGCCTCGGTTTCAGTTACACTGTCTGTGTCTTGTTGATGATCCCCTTGATCTAAGATCCCATTTTACTAAGATGCAGTACTGAGTACTGAGAACTTAGTACCCACACAGGTTCTGTTCTGCCTATCAGAGGTCCACATGGAGGTCTCCTGGGCTGTGAGGTCTGTGAGTGGCTCTCGCTTTGGCTGCTGCCATGCCTGCTCATGCTGTAAGATTTCTTCACACAGCATTTGGGGTGATGCTGGCGGATGGAGCATAAGCTGGTATCGGGGTGGCAGGTCTTTTACTGACTCTGTGACAGCCGGAGCCTGAGCCTGAGGTGACAT
Source organism: Apodemus speciosus (assembly GCA_002335545.1). Lineage (NCBI taxonomy): Eukaryota > Metazoa > Chordata > Mammalia > Rodentia > Muridae > Apodemus > Apodemus speciosus. Next base: position 210,829 of record BDUI01000449.1, on the reverse strand, counting down.
CCATGAACTCCATGGAGGATACCTGTGGTCGCCCTTCAAAAAGGGCGTGAAGAAAATCACCAAGTGTCTGTGGCTCCAGCTGCCAGGACCCGGTTGGGACTTTGTTCAAGTGTGTTGTAGGGAGCAGGGGGTCTCTGGGAAGACGTTTTCAGGTGTTGCAGGCCATGCTTTGTCGACAGTCTCAAGAACGTCTTTGGCAATGCTAAACTGGAGCAACCAGGGCAGTCTCTCCTCAGAAGTGTCTTGCAGGCATTCTGTGGACAGCAGCTCCAGGCTTCCATCCAGCTCAGTACCATGGAAGAGACTGTACCACCACGGTGGTCTGTTCCAAGGGTCTCTGTCAGATCTGAACTGGTCCACTGGGCTCAGTGACGCTCCCTGGCTCTGTCTACGCCTGGGAAGGTCCTAGTGCGGGGGTGCTGGGCCAGAACAGCTCTCTATGCCTTTGAGGTGACTTGATGTCTTGTGCTGCTATTCTGTATGTGCCTTTAAGTTTCCTTCATTATTATGTTTAAGTTGACTTTTAATGTGTGGGTGTGTCTTGTGTCATGTCTTTATTTCTGTGTGGGTGTGTGTCTGTGTCTTTATGTCTATGTGTCTGTGTATGCCTGTGTGTCTGTGTGGGTGTGTGCAGGTACGTTGGGTGCCTGTGGAAGCCAGAAGAGAGTGTTGGCTCCCCTGGTGCTGGACTAACAGGAATTGCCAACTTCCCAGCGTGGGTGCTGGGAACTGAACTTGGGTCCTATGCAAGGGCAGCAAGTGTGCCTAACTGTGGAGCCATCGCTCCAGCCTGCTTCTTCCCTTTTCTTTTCTGATTCAGCACTTGGTCTTTGGTTTACTTCTGATCCTATGAAGGAAGTGCAGCTGGCACTGGGGTCCCCTCTTGTGAGTTTCCTCAGGGCAGTGTTGTCAGAACAACCCTGAACTTTGTGTGCTGAGTGGCAGATGAGAGAGAAGCCAGGCCACTCCCAGTCCCTGTGTCCCTGGGTCCCTGCACTCCTGCATCCGTACACCCTTGCGTCCCTGCAACCCTGCTTCCCTACACCCCTGCATAGCTGCATCCCTGCACCCTTGCATCCTGTTTCCCTGAACCCTTGCATTCCTGCATCCCTGCATCCCTGCACCCCTGCATCCCTGCATCCCTGCACCCCTGCATCCCTGCATCCCTGCATCCCTGCATCCCTGTGTCCCTGCATCCCTGTACCCCTGGATCTCTGATCCTTGCATCCCTGCATCCCTATACTCCTACATTCCTGCATCCCTGCGTCCCTGCATCCCTGCACCCCTGCACCCCTGCACCCCTGCATCCCTGTACCCCTGCACCCCTGCACCCCTGGATCCCTGATCCTTGCATCCCTGCATCCCTATACTCCTGCATGACTGTTTCCCTGAACCCCTGCATCCCTGCACCCCTCACCCCTGCATCGCTGCATCCCTGCACACTTGCATCCTTGTTTCCCTGAACCCTTGCATCCCTGCACCCCATGCATCCCTGAATCCCTGTTTCCCTGCACCTGTACCCCACACCCCTGTACCCCTGCACCCCTGCATCCCTGTATCCCTGTTTCCCTGCATCTGCACCCCTGCACCCCACACCCCTGTACCCCACACCCTGCATCCCTGCATCCCCACATCCCCGTATCCCAAAGTTTAGGGATTTAAGTTTATTGAGAGCCCGAGAGAAGCTGTGGTTACAGCTCCCCTGGAGTTTCCTGGTGAGCAAGAACATGGAGTCTCTCTCTGTACCTTCTTCTTCCCTCTTACCCTAGCTTTCAGCGGAATGAGTGACTGAATCAACCATGGATGGGAGAGGTGTAGATAGATTCCATCCAGTGCAGCCTATGGAGAATGCACCTCTGCACGTCATCACACTGTGCATCTGGAGACCCTGACATCACACCGCTTGGCGCCCCTTCTGGCCAATTCTCTCGCTTGTTTTCCGGAATTATCTGGTCTGCTTTTCTGTAAAGGCGAGAGTAAGGGTAGCTCCTCCTGCAGCATCAGTGGGTCACGAGCCATGGAGAGAAGACCCCAGCAAAACTCTGCTCCGTGAGTGATAAGCCCTCCGGACGCATGTCTAGGGAGGTGATGTCTGGAGACACTGGACAATCTGAAACCACGTCTTCCTGGCTCCCTTGCACACCCACAAGACACCTGGTCCAGGTTGTCATTCTTTTGGTTGAGGCAGACTATGACACTGTTGAAAAGACAGCCCACATGTTCTTAGCTCCTAAGCTGGTTTGATTTTCCATTGTGTTGTTTTCTTGGAGATGGATACTCTGAGGACCTCCTGGGCTCTCTGTCTTGGAGACCTGGCACCAGAGGCAGAGAGGCCAGGTAGCCCAGGCTGCAAGCCATGACTCTCGTGGAGACAGACTCTCTTGCAGGCACCCTGATGGCAGACTTTCTGCCACTTGATGCTTTATGAGAGACTGTGAGGTCATTGTTCAGCAGGGACAAGCCAGTAAATTATTTGTCTGCTAACAACTTGAGAGGATTTTTTGGCACAGCCTAAGAGATGGCCCGTCTGCACCTTTGACCCCTGCGGGACCTCCCTCAGGCAACACAGCCATCAGCGCACAGAGAGAAGCACCATGTCCCTCCAGGGCACCTTGCCGCCCTCTGTATCTCCTCCTACATCTGCCTTCTGTGACAGCCCAGGTCTTAGGATGGAGACGTTCTCCTCTGGGGAAAGCCTGGTAACCGAGGATGCAGCGGCATCTGAAGCCAGCGCTGGACCAGGTCAGAACTCAGGTTTACACGAGTGCAGAGCTAGGGAGGAATGCATTAGTGGAGAGAAAGGAACCCCGGGTTGAGATGTACAGCCACGAATGGCCTGTGTATCTGCTAAGAAGCAGAACTCAAGCCAGTGGGGTGGAGTTGGGCTACACTGTGAAGTCCCATCTGGCACTAGCAATGTGGCCCAGGGCAGGGCACCACATGGCTTTGGTCAGGCTTCGGGACCAGCCCCCAAGGACTCTAACTGGCTCTAACTGAAACTCCACGATGCTTTCTATCTCGCAGACTGCAGGTGATGCCGACAGTGCCAAGTGGAAGGTGAGAGCTGGCCACCGGCAGGTGCTCAGTAAAGGCCACTCGTTTGCCTGGGGAGGAGCCTGTGTGTATTTGGCATGGCCTACTGACATCAGCTGGGCTTGTAATACTTCCCTGCATAGTGGAATCTCACAATGTGGTTGATTCATTTTAGGCAGCACGGAGGTTTTCCGTACTCTAATTCATGCCTCATCATTTCCAGTACTGTGGGACTCATAGGAAACCCTGCTCAACACTCACCAGAGATTTCTGCTGGCATCATGGCTGTGTGCCTGCTTTTCTGCTGTAGAGCTTAGACTGTCTGTTCTTGGGCTGTAGCAGCCAGTCAGCCTTTGGGCTGGAAAAGGCCAAAGCGTTCTCTTAGCGTTGAAGACACATCAAGAAGAGCATGGGGGCTCAGCATGTCACTCAAGCCCCAACACCACACAATTTCCACACCTTGCCTAGTTATAATTATGAAAATCTTTTGAACAGATGAAAAATGCTTTCTGAGTATGCAGTGTTGTGTTCACATGACTAGTTTACCAGGAACTCCAATCCCAGGGCACAATGAGAAATTCTCTTTTAAACACCCCCATGGAATTTCCCCTCACACATATATCACATAATAAATGACAGACAGTGTTCATAAAAGAACCCAGGGGCCTCGTGTGTCCAAGGCAGGACATGAAGGCCTGTAAAATGTGGAGGGAAGCCCACAGTTTAGCGACAATATGAAGACACATGCGAGGGAGGTGGGCATCATTAATTACATTTCACATCCTATTCATATAAATATTTCAGGACCTTCTATTGTGGCATAATGCTATGTTAGGTGCCTGAAGACGAATGTCATCTTTTATAATCGCCAATAAACTTCCTGGGAGAAGGTCTTTATGGAAGCAATTTTTTCCCATCCTCTTAACTAGTAGACATTTCAGTATAAAAACATCATTGCCTACACCAGCAAGGTAGCTCAGCGGTCAACGGTGCTTGCCACCCTTGAGTTCCACCCTTGGGACCCATGTGGTGGGACCAGGGAGCTGAGTCTGGCCGTTGCCCTCTGACCTCCACCTGTGTCCTGTTAACTGAATAGAAACCTCAAAAGAAGAAAACAAATGACCATAAGTACTTGAGAAATATTCAGCATCCTTGGCCATGCAGAAATGTGCATTGAAACTACTGGAGAAGGTCAGGTCACCGGTAGAGAAACAACAGACAGGCCCAGGTACACAGACTTAATCCGAGACTAACATCGCTCAGGTGGAAACCTGGCAGGCTTTTGCCTGTAGCCAGGCCCTGGGAGGCTCGGCGGGCCATCTCTACATCCACCAGGCCGTGCACCAACTCGGTTGGGGCCGCCTGCCCTGTGGTCCTCCTAGCACTCGAAGTGCGGTCTTCATCTTGCCTCTGGGTCACCAGTAGAGAACCAACAGATGGGCCCAGGTATGCAGACTTAATCTGAGACTAACATTGCTCAGGTGGAAACCTGCCAGGTTTTTGCCTGTAGCCAGGGCCTGGGCAGCTCGGCAGGGTATCTGTATGCTAACCCAGTCATGCACCAACCCAGTTTGGGGGTGGGGGTCGTCTGCCCTGCAGAGTGATCAGCACTTGGATAAGGTCCCTGCAACATCTGCCATCTGTGTACCCTGAAGGAGCAGACAGGCAGCACCAGGTTCACAGAGACAACCCGAGTGTAGCATTGCTTGGGGCAGGAAGCATTAGGGCTCTAAGGGCACCCAAGAGGAAGGTAGCACACCAGCAATCCGAGCCAGGGGAAACTCTGACAGCCAGAGGGGTGGAATTACCCTTACAGCTCACGGGAGGTTCAAACACCAGCCAGTGACAACAAGGCCAACTAACATCAGAAATAACCAGATGGCAAAAGGCAAACATAGGAACGTTACTAACAGAAATCAAGGCAACATGGCAGCATCCGAACCCAATTCTCCGACAACAGGAAGTCCAGGATACCCCAACACACCAGAAAAAACAAGATTTGGATTTAAAATCACTGGTCAGGATGCCGTTAGAGGAACACAAGAAGGACGTAAATAAATTTCTTAAAGAAATACAGGAGAAAATGGATCAAAAGTTAGAAGCCCTTACAAGGGAAACACAAAAATCAATTAAAGAAATTCAGGAGAATATGGGTCAAAAGATAGAAGCCAATAGGSAGGAAATGCAAAAATCACTTAAAAGAATACAGGAGAACTTGGGTCAACAGGCAGATGTCACGAAAGAGGAAACACAAAAATTTCTCAAAGATCTACATGAAAACGCGAACAAGCAAGTGAAGGATATGAGCAAAACCATCTAGGACCTAAAAACAGAAGTAGAAACAACTAAGAAATCACAAAGGGAGACAACTTTGCAGATAGAAAACCTTGGGAAAAAATTAGGCACCATAGATGCAAATATCAACAACAGAATACAAGAGTTAGAAGAAAGAATTTCAGATTCTGAAGATACCATAGGAACCATGGACTCAACAATCAAAGAAAATGCAAAATAGAAAGCTTGTAACCCAAAACATTCAGGAAATCCAGGACACAATGAGAAAAACCAAACCTAAGGATTAAAGGTATAGAAGAGAGTGAAGATTTACTACTTAAAGGGCCAGCAAATATCTTCAACAAAATTATGGAAGAAAAGTTCCCGAACCTAAAGAGGGAGATGCCCATGAATATACAACAAGCCTACAGAACTCCAAACAGACTGGACCAGAACAGAAATACCTCCGGTCACATAATAATCAAAATCCCAAATGTACTAAGCAAAGAAAGAATATTAAAGGCAGTAAGAGAAAAAGGCCAAGTAACATATAAAGGAAGACCTATCAGAATTACACCAGACTTCTCACCCGAGACCATGAAAGCTAGAAGAT
>BDUI01000449.1:188059-198332 GCA_002335545.1 Apodemus speciosus | reverse complement strand
AAAAAAAAAAAAAAAAAAAAAACCAAACCAAAACAAACCAAAACAAAACAAAGTTGTCCTCTGATCCACTCCCCAATAATAATGCATAAAATTAAAAAATTAAAAAACCCACCTTCTTGGTATTCAGAGTCAGGTATTCTTTTAAACAGTTTGAAGTAACCGCACGGATTGTCAGTATGAGCTTATGCTTAGAACTTTCTTTAAAGACTTATTTTATGCACGTGGGCGTTTTGCCTGTGTGTCGGTCTGTGCACCATGTGTGTACAGTGCTCACAGAAGCCAGGAGAGGGCGTCAGATCTCCTGTAACTGAAGCTTCAGACAGTTGTGAGCAGCAACACACATTTTAGTTGAGGTAACAGGTAAAAGAGCTTGCAGCTCATATCTGATGACCCCAGCCTGATGCCTGGGACCCACAGTGGAAGGACAGAACTGACTCTTGCACTCTTGCAAATTTGACCTGACATGGAACCTGGGTAAAGCACTCTCACGCGCACCCTAGATGGGGCTGCTCTCACACATAGATACTAGTAGGTGAAATAAAATAAAAAGTACAGCTAGTAAAGCTCATTTGATGCAGACCTGCAGTCACAACTCTTCAGGAGGCTGAGCCAGAAGAATGAGAAGTCAAGGCCAGCCTGGGGTACAAAACAATTTCAAGACTAGAATGAGCAACTTAGTGACCTTGTCTGAAAGGAGAGTGGCCCAGAGAGGCCTAGGTTCCCTTCCCAGTAAAATGTACACACACGCGCACACACACACACACACACACACACACACACACACACAGACACATAGAGAGACAGGTACAAAGACACTCCGAGACACAGAGACAGAGAGAGACAGAGAGACATATGGAGAGACAGAGAGAGACAGAGAGGCAGAGAGACAGACACCCACAGAGACCAACAAACTGTCAATAGATGGGGATGCAGGAGCAGCAGAAGGTTGCAGCAAAGCCTCTCTGATGTCAGCATGTCCCACTCTGCAGCTCTGTAGCACACGCTACACAGGTATTAAAGAACGTTCCTGCAAGGTTGGTGACTTGGATGTGTGCTTTTGTACATATAAATGTTTTACTGCCCTTTAGCAGCTGGCGTTAGCCAAGACACCAAGATATTTCTTTCTCAGCTTTAAATCACTTGTTTTATAGAGCACAGAGAATTTTATTATAACATAATCCTCTACATAAAATATCACATTAGAAGAAGAAGATAAAGTTTTGTACTTTCATTCTCCATTAATTTGACGGAAAACAATTTGCAACACAATCTAACCAATCAGAATTCATTGTTATGAAGCTGGTCGGATCTGAGATCAAGTACCAAGGACAGTAAGGAAGTCTTTGGTGACCGGATCCTGGAGCCACGCTGGGACATTTGGGTAGCTCTGTTGCAAAGATCCTTTTCACTATGCACTGAACAAACAATTGCCAGTAGCTCTGTGTAATGTTTGTCAGAAGTCACATAAGATGCACACAGATCAACGTTGGGATGCACACCTGCTGAGAGTGTCTGAATGCCCTCCAACATCTCATTCCACTTACAGGCTGGAGCTGGAGACAGCCAGCCTCCTGGCTTGCTGGCTAGCCAGCCTAGCCTATCTGGTTACTTTCTGGCAAATGACAGACCCTGTCTCAAAAAGTGCAAGGTGGAAGTCTTTAAGGAGAGACATTCGAGGTTTCCTCTGGCCATCACCCCTGCTTACCTGCCCACATGCACCTGCACACATGAATGTCTACACACACACACACACACACACACAGACACACACAGACACACACATACACAGAGACACACACACATACACACACATACACACACATACACACACAGACACACACACACAAACACACACACACAGACACACACACATACACACACAGACACACACACACACAAACACACACACACAGACACACACATACACAGAGACACACACATACACAGAGACACAAACAGACACACACACATACACACACAGAGACACACAGACACACACACATACACACACACACACACAGTTACTGGTGGGAGGGCTAGAATGAAACCCTTGTTCACTTTTTAGCGTTAGGTTTCACACTCCCTTCATCAGGCCGCAGTGTCCTGAAATAGCAATCGAGCCTTCGCATCCCCTACATTTTCAGGGTGGCCTCGGGTACTGACCTGCGGGACGAGCCTAGTTGCTCACATGTGCGATTGTGCAGCTCGATTGAAGCCTGTTCCCCACACAGTCATCACCCCACTTCATAAACTTTTTCTTCTTTAGTCCTAAACTTCTTGCCCACGACTCACTGAGGGTTACCTTACCCACCCACGGAGGTCGCTTGTCCTGGTATGGCAGACTTGGTTCCCAGAGGCAGGACTTCTTGGTCTTCCTTTATACCTCATATGTTAGTATGGGAGGTTTTGGGGCTTCTGTCTGCCCTGGCTAAAAGATGGGGTGTCCTCTGGGGTTTGCAGGTACAATGTTCTATGCTGAGCTGTAAGTACTTTTTTTTCTTTATGAAGGTATGTTTATTTAGAAAGTGCTTCCCCAAGACTGAGGATATCCACTGCTTTGCTTGCTGTTTGCGAGGTCTGTTCTCCAATGAGGATGTCACCACTGGGTCCTCGGGTTTGCAGGACATGCCATTGCTACAGACTTCCCCAAGGTTGCATGGGACAGAGGTTTGCAGGCTCTCAGGGTAATGCTGGGCCCACTACAAATCAATGAGATAGAAGCCGAAGATTTCCTGACATTCTTCGACCCTCTTATTAACATTTTCTGGGGTTCCATGTGGCCTCAGTGGATGGGATCCCTGGGGGGGAACTTGTTAAGCATGCAGATATGGAGATAATGACAGGCCCTCGGGTGAGCCGCCTATGTCTGGGATGGTGGGGACAGTCAGATACTGGGGTATGCTATGATGTTCCGTGTTTAGGGTTGTGGCAGATGTGGCTTGTAATCCCTGGCTTGTCTTCCCTTGGCATGGGCTATTTCCAGGCCTTGCCTCATCCCATTGGGATGGTCTATGTTGCCGGCGTTGCCGGCAGAGTGCACACAGTGACAGCTGTCTCTGGGGGCTGCAGTAGGGTAATGTGACTTCACGTCCCCTGAACTCTGCTGTCCCCCTCTTGCTTGCACCGTGGTCACTCTTCACTCACCTTGCTCATCTGTCCCTTTCCAAGCAGACGGCCTTGTACGGTTCTCTCTCTGACTGGGCTACCGGTGCTCCTCAGTCTTCTCCCTCCCCACAGGCTGCGCTGCCCCTGTGGCTCAGCCCTAACTGCTGCTGCGGCATCCCCGTGGCATATTCCCGATCCTTTCTCCTTGTTCCTGTTGGCACGATTTCCTCCATTTCCCACCTGCTTGTCTCTACTGTTATGCTTTCTTAACCCTGGTCCAACATACTAGGGGCCATGTGCTTTTCCTGTCTTAGGAGAGACACCAGTGCTCCACGTCAAGAGCATGTGTTACCTCCTTGTAGCTGATGAAAAGAGACAACCCTACTCATGGGCAGTTTTTCTTGTTTTGCTATAAACTGGTTCAGAGGAAGGTTGTGCATTAGTGATAGTCACTAAGGCCAATGACAGCCCCTTTCTCCTGCTTACTCTTACCATTCACAGGGTTTCCTTAGCCAAGCTTGTGCCCATTCCCTCTACTACATGAGCCACAGAGAGGGAGGGATGTGTTCTTGGACCTGTTCCCTGTATGTGAGAAGGTGGAGTGATCTGCCTGCCCTGATCTTTCTGCTGAGTTCAAGAGGGTGGGAGGGGCTGGGGATAGACAGACATTCGATTGTCAGAGCCCAGGAGTTGATGTGTAGGGACCCCATTCTTCAGAGGAGATTGTGTCATTTAGAAGAATCAACTTGGTTTCAAGGGACTGCCATACTGTGTCATTTAGAAGAATCAACTTGGCTTCAAGGGACTGCCATTTTTGGTGTGGGATGCCTAGGAATCAATTAACATAACTATCTGGGCAAACCCAGTCTCTTTCATTGTGTTTCCCCTCCTACCTTCCTTCCAGTTAGAAGTGGCCCCAGGTGGTCGAAGAGCCAGGAATGAGCACAACGTAGCGACAGCAAGAGAAACCGAGCTCTGAGGGTGACCTGTGGGTTACTTCACAGTGATGGCAGATTACCCATCGTCCCCAGCATCTATTCTCCATCTCCACAGAACTTAGCATGGGGTACTTTTGCTCTCTAGTCAGGCTAGGACACAGCCCACTCCTTTCCGGGGCTACCTCTAAGGCAGCCAGATGGCAGTTTCTCACTGGGCAAGATGAGTCTGTAGATTCATCTTGTTGTTGATGGAAATCCAGAGGAGAGCAGTGTTAACCTTCCAGAAGAATCGGAAAAGCTCTGGAAAGGTTCGCAGTACAGGTAAAGCCAAGTGTGACTGCCAGCAGGAAGAAAACCTTCAGGCTAGCCCTCCAGGGTTTGTCTTGCACTGAGCTTAGCAACCCGTCTGGGCGTGACACTGGCAGCTGTCAGCACTGTAGAGCCAGGGTGCTCTTGGGGATCACCCTGCAGAGGAGCAGATTTGTGGTCACAAGGCTACGAGGCTACGTCAGAGCTACAGTAGCCTCCCCCTTACCTCATCCCACCCCACCTCACAGGCTTTCCCCAAGTGGTAAGTGTAGAAGAAATGTAGATTTCCTTTCTTACTAGGGAATATGTTAGGTCTTCAATTTGTCTAAATCTCCAGATTTTGTTTCTTTCATTTCTGTTTTAGTGGGAATATCAAGTTTTCCTATAAAGGGGACTTTTGGATAAGGCCTAGTGACAAACAGTCAAATCTGGTCTTCACTTTGTTGCGGATAGTTGAGAGTTTTGTCACCAAATTACCAACTACAAATGCTAAATTCACAGCCAATCATAGGTGCTTCTAGCCTTCTTGTTGATTTTTAATTTAACACGCATGCACGCGCACACACACACACACAGAGAGAGAGAGAGAGAGAGAGAGAGAGAGAGAGAGGGAGGGAGTAATGGCATGCAGGACGTCAAGAGCTCCAGTGAGGGGGTGCTGAGACAGGCTAAAGGGTTTGGGTCCATTTCTTGCGTTGCTTGGGGATACCGCATAATTCAGGATATGCTCCAGGTCACCTTCCAGTGCCTGTGGCATCTGGAGTGACACTGGTCTATTCTAGCACACTGCAGCACACATAAAATGTGCAGAGCATTTGTAGAGCAGAGGGTAAGGGTTTCCTTTCACAGACCTGGGATTTTTATGAACGATTTGATTTCCTAAGAGGAAAATGATAACTTCCGAAACAATGCATGCTTTTCAGGATGAGTTCTTTTCAAAGACCTTATGCATTTCATTTTGCTATTAATTTTACTTTGGGCAAACTAAATGGTGTTATGGATCTATTCTCAACACTCACTGCACATTATCATCTGCATTTTATCACCAAATTACAAATTAAATATTGTCTTTGTTGGGAAACAATTCCTACTCAGCCCTGTTATATGACCCACTCAGTTTCTTTTCTTGCATAGCTTTGATTTTTTTCCTCATTAGGAATAAAAAAAAATCAAATTTGAGTTCTAACGCCATATTTCATCTTTTGGGGGATTGCATCCCGAGAAGACAGCTGCATTAATTTTGAATCTTTTGTTTCCCCAGATAATAAAATACACTGAGAAGTGAGAGGACACACCCACCCCGATGACTGGCAAGTGAAGTTTGAGACAGAGTATGAACCTGATGCCCTACTACCTGAGTATTCTCTTTTGATGCTCCACTACCCAAGTATTCTGGTTTGGTGCCCCACTACCCGAGTATTCTGGTTTGGAACCCGCCTCACACACCCAGAAGCAACCCTAACCAGATGTTTTAGAAAACATTCTTTAGCAATGGAGACTCCATGGACAATGGGCATACCTTGGGAACAATGTGCATGCCTGAGGAGTTTCGTCTTCAGGGTTTCACTGCTATGAACAGACACCATGACTGAGGCAACTCTTATAAAGGACAACATTTAATTGGGCTGACTTATAGGCTCAGAGGTTCAGTCCATTATCTTCAAGGTGGGAGCATGGCAGCATCCAGGCAGGCGTGGTGCAGGAGAGGATAGTTATACATCTTCATCTGAAGGCTGCTAGCAGAATACTGGCTTCCAGGCAGCTAGGATGAGGGTCTTAAAGCCCACACACGCAGCTATACACCTAGTCCCACAAGGCCATACCTTCCCATAGTGCCACTCCCCAGGCAGAGCATATATAAACCATCACAAGGAGAATCCAGACCTCTTCTTGCCTTACTTCTTTCTGTTCCTGCTTCCTCTGTTGCACGGGTTGTTGGTGCATCCCACAGTGGGCCTTGCCTGAGAAGTGCTGCTGTTTAGTGTGCTTAGAAGGACATGCCAATAATAAGGTAAATTCTCTTCAGCCACTGTGGTTGACACATCAAGGCCGAGGCTGAAACTGGATGCATGGGTGGGAAGATAGGGCTCATTTCACAGAGTAGAGGACACATTGCTGTCTGGCCACACTAAGATGGTGTGTCCCATCTTAGCTGCTGAGAAGAGTCTCTTATGTGGAAAGTAAGGTTGGAATGACAGGGTTAGGGGATCAAGGGGTGGGCAGGCAGGGACAGTTTCTCAGGCTGGAGAACACTTGTGATATTATCTTTGGGATCCTGTAACATCAGATCACAGCAAAAAAAACGGGATAGGAGACTCCGTTTTTGAAGAGTTAACCTCAATGCCATGTCTTGGTGGACACAGCGGTGGCTGTCCACACATACCCTAGAGGGATACAAAATGTGTGTATGAGCAGCAGGTGTGGGCAGCTGACGTTGTACTGGGAAGCAGACTGTGGAGAACTCCACTCCCAAGAAGGGATAGCAGGTGGGTCTGGGACAGAGCTTTTCAGCTAATGTAAGGAAAGTATGAATGTTCTGGGACAGCACCGTGAAGGTGAAATGGGTTTCAGCCAGTGGGGAGCCTGACAAGAACCTGGAGAAGAGTAAGAAGTCCCAGAATGGCAGTGACTGTATTCTCTCCTTTCGCCACCCATCACCTGTGTGACCTGTATGTCTTTGTATGTGTGTATACATGCAGTTACATGCAGAGAAAGACACATGTACAAAACTAGGGAGAAAAGAATCCATGGGGAAGGAGCATGTTCCCATCAGACAGTGGGACCAAGAAATAAGAAGTTGCTATGTGTGGACCGGCCTCACGCGATCCCACCCTGCCCTTCTGTACTAGACATGGGATAGGAAGCCACGAGTGTTTGATGGAGTGAGGGAGTTTGGAAATAGGAGCCGTGTAGACGTCCTGATTGGGATCTGGATGTCAGGGTTATAAGGCTGGGCTACCTGACAGTGTTCTGTAATATTTTCCACTGAAGAGGTGGGTGGCTTCATTCCTGAAGAGGGTAACTTAACTTGTGTCTCATAAGGTATTTTCTGGAATGTTGAAACGAATGGATTTATTTCTCAACAAAATGTGGCTGCATCTGCTTCATTGGGCATTGTCTAGGGAAGGAAAGTCTTCTAACTTGGATTGTCAAAACTAATGTGTGGTAGGGTGTTTCTGGCTCATTTTCAGTTACTCTGGATTAGTTGAAAAATATTTCTCTTTCACATTATTGTTAACAATGTATATGTGAGCCTGGAACAACTGTTCACGTGTCTGGGCCACCTGCTCTTCCCTGATGTCTCTGCACTGGGCACAGTCTTGTCCACCAGGGACAAAATGCCCTCGAGAGTGGAAAGAATCCTGTTCTCTCTTTCTGAAATTCTTGCTGCTTCTTTATTCGCAAAGCAGTCAGTGCTGTTTTGTTTTCATTGTTTGGCTTTTTTTTGAGATGGGATTTCTCAGTGTAACCCTGGCTGTTCTGAAACTCTTTTTATAGACCAGGCTGTCCTCAGACTCAGAGATCTGCCTGCCTCTGTCTCCCAAATGCTAGCATTAAAGGAATGAGTCACCACCACCCAGTGTAAGTGCCCTTTTAAGTATCAACAATGTTGGTAGACTCTTCCTGTGCTGAAGCAACTGAGGGCACTTGATTGGAGCCACAGACAAGTGTCTGACAATGTAGCCACACTCAGAGTCACAGCCATGCAACGACACCCACGTAGTAATCCCATGGATACTGTTGGGGTCTCTCATCTAAGAATTCTGTATGAGGAGCCTGGAAACAGATGCACAAAAAGACCCAGCACTTTGCCATACTCTCTTCCAATGTTACATTCATTTTTGGGCGGGGATTGGGCAGAGGAGTGCAAGCACAATCGGAAATCATGGAAATGTATACACTGATAAAGGGGAGCACATTGTGTCATACAATCCAGAAACAGCCATTGGTCAGTCTGAGGCTATCTGCCAAGACACCTCCACTGACATCTATACAATGTCTGTGGAAGCCTGCAGAACGGAGTCAGTATAAGATGCAAAACTTGGGACTGGGTAGATGCCCTGCCTCCAGAGTGAAAGAACTGGGCTTGGAGCCCTGTATCCACATAAACGCTGTGCTGGCATGGTGGCATGCCTTAATTGCAGCACTCAGGAAGCAGAGACCGGGGATCTTTGGAGTAATCTGGGTACTAGACTAACTAATAGGTAAGCTGTGGGTTAAAGTGAGTGACTGTGTCCCAATGTATAAGGTGGAGAGTAATTGAGGAAGACACCCAAAGACCCCCACGCATGCATGAAAACCTGCATGCACGTGTGCACCCACACAGAAGGAAAACATAACACACATACACATAAACAATTAAGAACTCTAAAAAGATAAGCAGGTGCTCATTCTCCTCTCTCTCTCTCTCTCTCTCTCTCTCTCTCTCTCTCTCTCTCTCTCTGTGTATGTTTGTGTATATCTTGAAAATGACACTTTGTAATTTTCATATTTCCTTTTTAAGTTGTGAACCAAGGTGAAATTTAAATAAATGTAGATCCTTTTGATGAATTCCTTGTGTTCTTTGCTCGAGGGGTTTGACATGCACAGGGAAAGCTGTTTGATGCTTCACAGTGCCCATGTAGGGACACAGCTTGGGCTCTGGTGGCCAGGCAGGCAGACACAGTCATCTTCCTTTCTGTGCTGTGGTGAGTGATGTCTGCTGTACATCACTGTGTGGCAGACACATCTCTGAGAAGCATCTCTTGTTCTCTTCTTTGATTGTTTTGTGTAGAAGTGTGTTTGCTTGCGTGGACTGCATGGTAGGGATGGGCTCTTTTTAGTATGTTTTAGTTAGCAGATATTAATGATATATAATAGTGGGTGACATGTCATTTACACACACACACACACACACACACACACACGCGGTGTCTTTTGATTATGTTACTCATTATCTTTCTTGTCTCCCCTTTCCTGTTATTGATCTCTTTCTTCTTCCCTCTTAATTCATCTTCTTCTATGCACTAACAAATAAAATGTGTCTCCTATCCCCAGAGAACATCAAATTGCCTATAGATCCTTAGGGGGGGTGGGGCCTCACCCCTTCTGCTCCATTATGGATACTGGCAAAGCCTCCTCTTGTGCAGGCCTTTCCCAGTTGACCAGAGCTTCTAGGAGCCCCCAAGTGCCTGGCTGAGTCATGCCCAGAAGACAGTATTTCCCGGAGCACCCCGTCTCCCTCTGGCTCCTACATTTTTAAGGCCCTCTCCTCTGTGACGCTCCATGAGCCTGGGAGGAGATCGCGTAAGCTGTTTCATTTATGTCTGAGCTTTCAACAGTCACTTATCCCCAAACTCTAGGCCAGTTATAAGCCTCTGCAATAGATGATGCCCACTGCAAACAGAAGCGTCTCTGACCAGTGCTGACAGCAGCATATGGGCATGACCATCATCATGTGGAAGACCGTTTGATGGGACTCTTACAAAGAGCATCCGAGGAAGTCTCCATGTTGACCTTCTCTAGTCTGTTCCCCGTGTCCTGTGGAGAGTGTCTGTAATGTAATGAGAGACTCATTATATAAAGGGTTAATATGAGAGAACTTGAATTACAACAGGGCCTGTTATCGTCACATATGTTTTTTGTTTGTTTGTTTGTTTTCGCTTTTTGTTTTTTGCTTTTTTTTTTTTTGAGAGCCTTGTGACCTCAGGTGGCATACAGTTGTGATCTGAAACTTCTGTCACTTAGAGTCCCTGGGTTGTGTCCCATTCCTAGAAATAGAATAATATGCTCTGTTAGGACCTCAAGAAGAAGCAGAAAAATGGGAGAGATCAGTAACAAGCAGGTGGCAGGTTTTTCTCAGAGTCCAGCAACATCTGCTGAGACTGTGTGTGTGTGTGTGTGTGTGTGTGTGTGTGTGTGTGTGTGTGTGTGTGTGTGTG